>VDFB02000142.1:0-12601 GCA_007258455.2 Sequoia sempervirens | reverse complement strand
TGATTATCGGATCATCAATATGATTCACACTTTTTCTAGAAGACTCACCGTTTTGATAGTTGGGCAAAGGGTTGTGAAATGCTTGGTGGTCTTCATTTGATTGTTGATGTCCTTCTATTGTGATGGTGCCATTTTCGATTAATTCTTGAATGGCATTCTTCAAGGCTTGACAATTATTTGTGCGATGACCTTTGCACCGATGATAGTCACAATAGTATGCCTCATTCCATGATGGAGGCTTCACACTGGGTTCATAGTTTTGTTGAGGTGGAAAGGTAATGACATTTTTAGCCATCAACTCTTTGAATGCAGATTCCAAAGATTGACCCAATGGAGTGTAAGTTCTTCTACTAGAGAAGAATGAAAATCGTTGTGGATTTGTATTCGAGGTATTCCCTAAGGAATTGCTATTGTTGGTTCCCTGGTAACCTTGATTGTTGGCAGTCCCTTGATTGGGAGTAGAATGTTGATTCACATTGTTCCTCGAATAAGGAGGATTGTTTCCTTGATTTGTGACCGAGTTGACATTGTTATAGGTGTTGTTGCGAGGAGCACTTGTAGTACTAAGAACAAATGGCTTAGTCGAGACCTGATTCAGATCAACAACACCATCATTCACCACGTTCTTGTTGCGAGTCCAAAATTTAGACTTGTCCTGATTGTTGTGATGATTGGATGAGCTAGGACTGTCCTTGTCAAGTTTTATTATTCCTCTTTTGACCAAAGCACTTTCAATGGTTATAGCATCTTCAATCAATTTCTCAAAAGAGGGAGGACAATGTAAATTCAAACGATAGCTCATTTCTAAATTCAAGTTGTTAATGAAGGTGACCATCTTTTCCTTTTCAGGAACAGGACGTGGATATCTAGGGAACATTCTTCTCCATCTCTGAAGAAAAGTAATAAAAGGTTCACTAGGTTTTTGCGCAACTTTGCAGAGATCTATCATAGTGATTTGGTGTTGGATGTTGTAGGAATATTGTAATATAAACAGATTGATTAATTCCTCGAATGTCTTGACAGGAGGCGTGATTTTTGATAACCATTCCATAGAGTGAGCTCCAAGACTCCTAGGAAACAAACGCATCAAGTAAGCGTCCTCATGAGTGAATTCTAAAGTCATGTTTCAGAAGTCTCTAACATGATCGATTGGATTTGATTTCCCATTATAATGATCAAATTTTGAAATTTCACAATGTTTGGGAAATGGAATCATGTTGAGACTTCGATCGAAAGGATAAGGACAAATGTCCTCAAGAGTGTATTTCTTTGTTGTGGTTCCCCCTTGTAACTCTTTAATTTGTCCTTGAAGTGCCTTAATTTGTTTCTTCAGGTTTGTTCTTCAAATTCTCGGTATCAAAGTCATGCGGCCAATTTAGCTCCTTGGTCAACTAGATAGAGGAAATATTTTTCTTTATCGCGTTGCAAGATCTTTTCTATGGCTTTGTGAAATTTGGGATCTTGCTCAGCGTCTCTAAGACGTTCTTCATCTCGCTCATCATCACTATTTATATGGGTTTTGCTCATGTCTCTGTAGTTGTGGAATGGATTTTCTTCTTTGTTATCCATGTCGTTGTTGAGAAGTGGATTACAACTTTTACTGTAAAGAGGATTACTGCTTTCACCTTCTTCTTGAGTGTTTTGGGTATGACCTTCTTGTTGGATTTTGTCCTTCAATTTATTGTATTGAGATCTTGTAAAGATAGGCATATGATTTTGAAGAGTTCTTCTAAACTTAGATCACGGTTCCGATAAGTGCGACAATGATGATATCTTGATCTGATAAGATGGGAATCTTATGATATGATCAAAGATGTTCCCAATTCTTGATTGTGGTTTCTAATGATGAAGGATGTCAGAATCCTGTTGGGGAAGTTGAATCAATAATCATAAATTTGTTTGAAAAGTGCACTCTTAAAGATTTGATCTTCGTTTTCGAAGAAAGGTTTTAAGATCACTGAAGGATTTGACTGGAATGTGATGGATATTCAATAGAAGGTTGTGGTATATTATCAAACTCAAAAGGTTGATTAAGATTATGTTGTTGAGATAGAGCTAATCTCTGATAATAAGCTCGAGAATCCAGAGGTTCTACAACGTACTCGACAGTGAATCCCCTAACAAAGTCTTGGTATCTATGAAGAAATCCACGGTAATGAAGCAAGACGTGTCGAATTTTGTACAAAAATTCTCTTCTTTGTAATATTTTCTTGTACCCTAAATGTTTCTTGGGTTTCTTGATCCTATTGGAAACTGATTTCTTGACAAATTTTGTTGATTTCCACTCTCTAAGCATGGGAGAAATATCAGAATGTTACTGGACCAAAGACGCGAACAGTTTTTGAATGATTTCAGTTGTTGTTTTTCATGTTCATTTCGGATGATCTTTTATCTGAATTAATTTGAATAAAAACACAGTAAACACTCTAAATTAAATGGAATGTAACCAAACACAGATAAAGCAAGCACATCCTATGGTAAAGCTAGGACAATATCCGCTAGATTCAAGTGAACGGTACGCCTCAGTGGTGTGGCCAATTCCCGAAGCTTAGCTGTGGAGTACACTTACCGTTTACTCTCTTCACCGGGGAAGCCCAGCAATTCCAGCCCCGCTGAGCTCCCAGCAGCAGAGAATTGATCCTCTGGTGAAGTGTGGATGCCTTGGAACCAGCCGGTCGCACTAAAAGCAAATAGAGGTTTTGGATTTACTATAAACAATGGTGTTTAGTGGGACCCCGTTCAGTGGCCATACATAGAGCAAGAAATTTAACACGTTTAAGGAGGCACTCCGGCTGAAGGGGTTAGCTCAGCGAGGAGGTTTTGGGAGTTCACGGCAATTAAAATTATGACATCTGCACTGTAATCATAGGTTTTCCCTCCAGATTCACATTTGTACCGTCGGGAGTAAGCTTGGCTTTAGCTCCATTGCGGTTTGAGTGGCGTTGGGGTGATCAATCCAGTGACCCAATTTCTGAGAGGCAATAATCCATTTCTCTTACACCTGAGATCCATCAACGCTGCGTGGGAGATGATACTTGCGGTTGGCCCATCGAGTTTGCGAGGATGGTGGTGCAAGCACTTTCTAATCACCTAGTTTGCATAGGGTTAGAGCATAATCACCTACCACTTTCAAGCACAATCAAGCAGAGTAAATAGATTCATTTTAATGCACCAAATCACAATGATTTAAGCTAAGTGAAGATATTGCTTCACAACCGACATGGGGTTCATTTTAACTGCATGATCAAAGTGTGGTGACTATCCTAGATTGATTCATTTTAAACTAGAAAAGATCCACGTCTCACGGAATCTCGTGAGACTGGAAGTCTTGTTTTTTGTATTTACAACCTAGATCTTGAAACATGCTCCATGGCAAATAGAATCCCGGATACACCGAGATTCATCTGTGAAGCAGACTGGATCTTCACGAGAAAATTCCTAAATGTGGCTAAAGTAATTTAACCAAATCGCTACTTTAAAATTAAAAGTGATTTAAATCTCTAGGCCAACTGATAGTTAATGCTCTAAAATCTACATGAAAATAAAAATAAATTGCTCTTAAATGCTAACTTAACTCTTAAATGTGCCCCAATTAAAATGCAGTTTAAATATCTAAATAACTGTCGTTGTATACCAAAATCTACCTTCGGTACTGTTTAACTCTTAAATCATGCTTAACTCTTAATGCACTACTTTGGTAAATGTAGGTGAAATAGATGTGATGAGACTATATGTGGCTATTCTATCTAGATCGCTAAAATTAACTCTGAAGTGAAAGCAGTCCCCGAGATGTGTTGTCACACCGCAAAATAGAAATACTTCAGTTTCAGTCTGCGAAAGTATGGAATCAGCTAAAACATCAAATTTTAGCAGAACTCGAATGCTTAAAGCTTTGTCAGAATGCTATACAAGAAAATGTCAAAATCGGGGCATAGGCCCCACGGTGGGTGCCATTTTATGTGTGTATGAGAATATGCCTATCATAATGAATTCAAAACACATTCAATAAAACCTTATATCAAAGAAGCTTAAAGAAAAATAAACAAACTCTTAGTGCAGCTTCTTCAAAGTCGTTTTATTGCTCTCTATCTCCAGCGTTTCGTTGATTCAAGTTGCTCTCAGATTTAGTATGCCAAGCTCAACGAAATGGACTACTAGAGAATGGGATTTAAACTAAAATGCATACTATACTAAGATGCAAGATTATGCTATACTATGATCAGATTGTTGCTAAGATATGATTATTGATAGAATGCTAAAGATGCAAATGCCTAAGTGTAATTGCGTATGTGTGTCTGTCTTTGTGTCGTAACCAATGCTTGAATTCACACATGTACTTATAGAGTTTTTTGAGGATTTTGATTGGCTGAGTTGATCAACGATTGTGATAATTCCTGACAGATCGAACGGTCGAAGATGGATGAGACTGGAAAGAAAAATAGAAGAAAACGAATAAAACAGGATTTTTCCATTTTCATGGAAGAGATAAGATGAGATGATTAAAAGAAATGCATCTTTCTTTGAGAATAATGGAAAAGATATTATGAAGAAGATAAATGTGAATTATAAAATTCAATTGGCTATTTATGGAATTACATAGAATTTTAATTAGTAATATTTAATTAGATTTTTGAGAAATCAAAAGATTTTTTATAATTAAATATTTTAATTATGATTCGGCAGAGAAGATATTTAATTAAATAAAATATTTAATTAAAATTTGAAGAAATGACATGTGTATGAAATTAATTAAATAAAATATTTAATTAATTAGAAGAAAGTTTTAAATAGAAGAAAAGAAATATTTAAATTTAATTAAAACGATTTAATTAAATTCAAAAGATGATAATTAATTTAAATAAATAAAATGTATTTATTTAATTAATCAAGTAGACATGTGAAATAATTAAATAAAATAAATTTATTCAATTATGGTGGGAGAATAAAATGAATGAACAATATAATTAAATTAATTAAATTTAATTACATGTAGAAGACTTTAGAGAAATTAATTAAATAATAAATATTTAATTAAATGTCAGGATTACTTAGACGTGAGCAATTTTATGCATATACAGGATCCACCAAGTCTGAACTAGTTGCAACCTCCTTCAATTTATGAGGGTTGGTCTCCATAGGTGTAGACATGGATTTGCAATCCATTATACCAAACCTCTTAAGTATATCAATGGTATACTTCCCTTGACTTAGAATCATCACATTTGGTTTCTGCCAAACTTCTAAGCCAAGGAAGTAATGCATAAGCCCAAGGTCTTTCATCTCAAACTTAGAGGCCAACTCTTTCTTACATTTATGATTAAGTGCTCTTCTCCAGTAAGAATCAAATCATCAACATATAAAACCAAAATCAATGCTTCACCATCAATTACCTTAAAGTATAGATTAGAGTCAGCATCATTCTTCAAGAAGCCCAAACTTGTCATGTAACAATCAATTCTTTCGTACCATGCATGAGGAGCCTGCTTAAGACCATACAAGGCCTTCTTCAGCCTGCAAACATGAGAGTCCTTCCCATGTACCTCAAACCCATCAGGTTGCTCGATATAAACTTCTTCCTCAATCACACCATTTAGAAAAGTTGTCTTCACATCCATTTGATGAATCTTCCATCCTCTAGATGCAACAATAATGGAAATGAAGGTTCTAATAGAAGTATAGCGAGCAATAGGAGCAAACGTTTCTTCATAATCAACTCCCTCTTTCTATGAAAACCCTAGCACCACGAATCTTGCCTTGTACTTCTCAATGCTCCCATCAGCTGCATGCTTGATCTTGAAGAGCCATTTTGAAGATACCACAGATTTTCCTTCGAGCCTAGGATCAATGTCCCAAACATCATTCTTGAGAATTGATTGGTACTCCTCTGACATAGCATCTTTCCAAAATTGTTGACTGGAAGCTTCCTCCACACTAGAAGGCTCAGACTCAATAATTTGACTCATCAAGGCAACATAACTGGAGAACTTATGTGGCCTTTTACTTTCTTTGAATGTACCTCTAGGAGCTGCGAACCTTTATGCCTCTTGCATAATTTGCCTAGCCCAAAGAGGTATTTTTCTCCTAATCACAATATCGGTAGGCCCATTAGGAGGTTCTAAGGGTTCAACTGGATCAACATCTTCCTTCGGTTTTGAAGTCTCCCTCTGAATCTCAGGAGTAAGGTCAACTTCCATATCTTGAGGAGACTCATCATTGTCAATCTCCACATGAGTTCCCTTGGATCTTTTAAATGCAACATCTTTCTCAAATGTGGCATCTCTACTAAACTTAATCAAATTCTAACCTGGAATGTATATCCTGTAGGCTTTTGATTTCTCACTGTAGCCTAGAAATATTCCCTTCTTTCCAGAAGGCTCCAACTTTGTTCTCTTTTCCTTTGGAACATGAACATAGACAAGACATCCAAAGATCCTTAAATGACTGACCTTTGGCTTCTTCCAGAGTCATATTCTCCAAGACCTTGCGAGGACTTCTATTCTGAACATATACTGCAATCCTAGAAGCTTCTACCCATAAGAAGGTTTGCAGATCCTGGTCATGGATCATGACTTTTGTTGCTTCCACGATCGTCCTGTTCTTTCTCTTTGCAACACCATTTTGTTGAGGATTATAGGTGACACAAAACTCCCTCTTAATCCTAGCATCAACACAAAATTTTTGAAAGCTGCTAGAGGTGTATTCTCCTCCATTACTAGATCTGAGGATCTTGATTCTTTTACTGGAAAGATTCTCTACTAGAGCTTTGAACTCCTTGAACCTTTGTAACACTTCCTCAGACTCTTTAGTTTTCAAAAAATAAATCCAAGTCTTTCTAGAGTGGTCATCAATAAAAAGAACATAATACAATCTAAACCACTCGAAGAAGGAACAGACATAGGTCCACATAAATCAAAATGAATAAGGTCTAAAATACACTTAGATCTACTTTCTCTATTATGGAATGGAGATTTTGAATTCTTACCCATAACACATCCTTTGCAAGTTCCTTCATGCTCCTGATTGAACTTAGGAAGTCCCGTGACCATCTTCTCCATGATAGGTAAGGCTCAGAAGTGCAGGTGAGCCAATCTTCGATGCCAAAGATCACATAAGCTTGAAGAATCATGAACTAATTCCTATAGTGGACGCGTACATAGCCTATAGAGGCTTTCATGTCTAACACCAATTACTTGAGCATCCTTGAAACTGGAATTCTGCAACCACACAAGAACTTTGCCTTTGGAGAAGGCAACTTGATATCCTTTATCTTCTAGGGCTGAAATGGAGATGAGATTGTGCTTGATTCCTGGAACATAAAGAACATCGCTCAACTGAAGTGTAATGCTGAAATCCAAATGACGAGTAGAGGTCCCAATCCCTTTCATAGAGTAGCCAACATCATCTCCGATAATAACTTGTTCGGAAGAATCTCTCTCCACCAAGCTTGATAAGTGCTCCTTAAATCCAGTGATGTGTCGAGAAGCACCACTATCGATCAGCCAAGTGTTGGTGTCTGCAGGTACATTGCTTGACAATGCCGAATAGAACAAGTATTCACAAGTCCTTCTGAGGAGAGGCATCATCAACATCTGCAATGGTGGCTTGTTGTTTAGGCCTGGATGGGCAATGCTTGGCAAAGTGACCATACTTGTCACATCTAAAGCATTGGATCTTGTACATGTCTCTCTTCTTCTTGAAAGCGGGAGCATCATCATTTCGCTTATCTCGATTCCTCTTGAAGAAACCTTTTTTTCCATTTTTTCCTTTCTTCTTCGAAGCATGGGAGGCGAGAACATGAATATCTTCATTCTTTGAACTTTGACCAATGCCTCTAGCCACCGACCTTGATTCTTCTTGAATGCAGTTTGCCCTTAGATGATCAAACTTAGACATTTTTGATCTTGCATTGATTCCTTGAATGTAGGATTCACAAGACAAAGGAAGACCATTGAGAGAAAGTATGGTCAAGTCTTTGTTGTCAACCACATGGCCAATTGTCGAGAGTTGATCTCTCAAATCTGAAATCCTCATGAAGTAGACAATCACCGATTCTCCTTTCGCCATCTTCACATGGTGTAGTTGTTGCTTCAGTGCAAGTGCCCAGCTGGTATTGTTGATTTCATACATTTCTTCCAATGTTTTAAACATGTCTCTTGCTGTCTTCAGCTTAGAGACAATAGGAACGATGTGATCCTTAACAGAATCAACCAACATTTTCATTGCCTTGATATCTTTCTTCTTCCACTGCAACTTCTCTTCTTCCTCCTTAGGTTCAGGAACATTGGACTCCACAAACTTACCCAAGTCATTCTCTTGCAAGGTAAGCATGATCCTGAATCTCCATGATGTGAAGTTGGATGCTCCCTCGAGTTTATCCTCAATATTAAGACCATTGACTATCTTGACTAATGTAGGGATAGACAAAGAAATATCACGAAGAGAATAGAGTATCGCTGTAAGAACAAATCTGATCACGATCTCCTCAAACCCGCTTTGATACCATGTTAGTTTTTATGATCAGATATAATGCACAAAAATTAATTCAAAAAATTCAACACAAGATACAACAGATACCCTGGGAAAACCCTCCTCTTGAGAGAGAAAAACCCAACAACAATATATCACTTATATATTGAATCACAAAGAGAATCTCCTTTACAATGAAGGCCGATAATGAGGCCAAGAGTATGCACCACAATTTGATGCAATCACAGATACAACCATATGCAAATCGCTGATAATGAAACTCAGCCTTGAACAATAACAATCTGCACTTGATGAAGAACTCACACTTCTCTTGAATAGAATTGAAGATGAATATGGAATGAATGCAAATGAATCGATGATAAACAATAAAATATCATCAAGTATATATACAATATAAGAAGAGAGGGTGTGAGTCTTCACAAACATAAGTCGGCCCTTATAGAAGAATGTGTCTCCTCAAAAGATCACACTCAAGAAGAAGTCAACCTCAACAAGAATTGCAACTGTCCATTAATTCCTGCCTCTTGGTGAATATTATTTAATACAAAAGTCATGCCTTTTCATAAATTGCCAATTATAAATTAAATAGCCTACCAAGTGTAAAGGAGATCGCCTAGAAGTGTCAACCGGCGCTGCATCATCAACAAAAGGAAGCGACGAAAGAGTATTTTTAATTCTAAAATCTTATGATGTTAATAATGAATTGGCTTTGGATTGGAGCAACAATTATATTATAATGTGTAGTATCATGCACCCTAGATTTTATTAGTTTGTAGATTATTTAAAAGTGATCTTAAAACATTTAAAAAAATTCCACCTATGTAATATTCTAATCGCAAAAAAACAAATTCTTATTTAAAATAAAAAATATATCATAAAAAATGGGAGACTTCAACTTAAAAAAAAACAGCAAAAAAAAGGCTCAGAAAACCCCCCCAAAAAATAAAAATAAATAAAAATCAAAGCAAAGAAAAGCATAGAAGCCCAAGGGAATCAATGGAAAATTGTTTTTTTGTCTCCGAGCAAAAATATTAACCTCTAGAGGTAAAAAGGCAATAAATTTTTTTTATCCTTTATACTTACGGTATACTTACGGTAAAGGATGTCGTAATGTTAAAATCTGAATGTGCTTGTTACTGGGGATCTTGACCGTAATTTTCCTTTTAAAAAGCATACTTAAAACCCATCCAAACCTTATTTTGACGTTGCAGCTCGCTAAATTTGGAGAAGTCAAAAGGCAATTCCAGCGAGGAAGAGTGGAACAGAAACCAATAGCGGCGGGGGAAGCAGCCAAAAAAAAGGGTGAAAAACAACCACAAAATGGTGAGAAATGATAAACGGGTGAGATTAGTTTGATGGCAATTTTAAGGGTTTTAAAACACCTGTTTTAGAAGTTATACATGGCGACGACAACATACTTTATTTCCTGGTCTAATTTATACGCAATACTTATATCAAACTTATTGCTTCCTAAAGTTAGGCCTTCCAAATTGAAGACTAGAGCAGAAAAAATTTCAACCTGTGGGAGCTATTAGGAGGAAGAGGACTTGCAGGAGGTGGAGAAGGAGTTAAAACAGAGCTCAAGAAACAAATACCATCTAATTCAAGTGAGCAACGTTTGAAGTTTTTCGGTGAAGAGTAAAATGAGCAGAAAGGACTCGCAGATATGGTTTCTGCTATTTCTATTGTTGATTGATGATAACGCCTTCAATAAGGAACTACAAGGTTTGACAGGTGGGTTCCCTAGTGGTGAAAAGGGCTTGCAAAACTTTCTTTAAGGATAAAACCCACCTCCAGCTAAACAATTAGGCTCCTCTGAATTGGGATTTTGTCAAGTACAACAACCTATTTTAATTGTTTATGACCATGTCTATCTCTAAAGTGGATTTTATTTCATGTGTTCATCTGTGCAGGAAAGAGGAAGAAGCGGTGGCCAAATCATGTTGGAAGCCGAGTAAAGATGTCCAAATAAGGAGTTGATGCTCAGTGTTTTTAGGTTCAGGTGATCCCATAAATTTATTTTAAATTGCAGTGCATATTTTAAATATGGAGAGAGGGGGCTGAAATTATGCAGCCATTAGTTAACATATAAAGAGCAAAAAAACATAAAGGGTAGAAAATTTAAATATTTTTGTAAAGATTAGAACCGACAACCAGAATCATTCTCGGAATATATGGAACTGGAACAATGATAAAGGAAACAGGTAGCAGAAATAGGCTATGCAAAGTAGCAAAAGTAGATTAAATACCTGATTTTATCTACAACGGCCTACAAATTTCTGCAATCCTTATCTTTAACAAGCTCTATGAAATGGTTGTTCTCTGTAAATGTAGCAGAATGTTACTATTTTTTATTCTTACAGTTACAGGTCTATTTGTAGAAAATAGCCATCAGTTATAGTGCATAAATGTGGTAAAAAGATCATATACCAAATGCAAGTAAATGCAGTTATCTGAAATATCCTATAGAGTACATTGTGGTGGAGCGCAATCTAGAGGAAATCTACGGAGAAGAAATCAACTTAAGTAGTTAATGACTTCTGAAACATTCAAGCAAGTTCGATTGGCAGGTGTATAACTATTGGTAGATACGATAACTTTGATTATTTCAGATATATTATATATTGGGAAGAGGGATATTGTAGTGTCATTCCCTCTTTCCAGAACCACGCCAACTCTGGCCTCTTTGGTGATGTTGCAAATGTTAGCCGCAATAATACTCTGCATTAACTCTTATATGAGCTGGTTGGCGTGAGGGGATGTTCAACTCTTCAGCGGTGATAATTAGATCAACGAAGCACTTGTTTTCAATCGTTGGCCAAGTGCCGTGGAAGGAGGTCAACCGTTGATTTCAAATTTTAGGTTGAGCTCTCTCAGATTGGATACGCTTCCGGCGTAAACTAATTACTGTTAGAAAATTGTCATGATGTCAAAGAAAAATAAGAATAGTTTGTTATACGTTCCCATTGAAGAGAGCTGGTGAAATGAGAAGACCGTCATAGAAATATTCATAAGATTTAAATATAATAATTTTTATTAATATTAAGAAAGGCAAAAGACAAAAGTCAGGAAAAGACGAAAAAAAGAACAAACAATAAAGACAAATGAAAAACAATTAAATTCGTTAACGGCCAGCGACTTTTACTTTACTGAGGTGTAGCTGCCTACATTTCATTAGGGAAGGCAGCAATTAAAGACAAATATCATATGAGACAAATGCATGTAAGACAAAATGAATAAGACGAGCAGATAAGTCAAAAAAACAGATAAGACAAAAGGTTTTTGAGGCAGCGATAATCAAAGCAAAGATTAATTCAAAGTTCGGCAGCAACGATTAATTAAAAGGTAGCATTTAAGAATTACATATGCAACATGTATTCCTTATTAATGGAGTGATGTAATTAATATATGGAGCGAATCTAAGAAAGGACACGATTAGGGAGAAATTAAATAGGAAGCACTTAAATTAAATGATTCCAAGAACCGATTAATATAGCCTATCTCAAGGCAACAAGTTCATTAAGAAGGCAGTGATTGTAATTAGTGTGGGGAAAATTAAAAAAGGTGCAGGGACCAGTTTTAAAAGCAGCGATCCATTTCAGCCGGTATGACGCTTATAAGGGTTGTATCTTTTATCAAGAGTTGTATTGTTGATAGTTTGAGATTGATATAACATCAGATCTAAATTAGATTTGGGAAAGTAACTTGAATGAGTGTGATAGAGAAGAGCTGAAATAATAACGAAGAGTTAAGGAAGAATTATACATCACAAAAGGATGAATTAGTTTGAGGAGAAAGTGTAGATTAGTTGTGAAGAAGTCCATTTATACAGATATTATTTTCAGTTTATCATAGAATTTGGTTCTTTGCAAAGAAAGTTGGTGCTTTCTGCAGGTTGGTGCCTACAAAAGTTGTAATTGGTGATTTATATAAAAGAGCATTATTTCATGTTGTGGTTTCTTTGCAAAGGTTTCCACCTAAAATCTTTGTGTTCCAAGTGTTCATTATTTTTTATGATTGGAAACTTATTACAAGAGTCCTCTAAAAAGCTAAAACAAGTTACAAGAGTCCTCTAAAAAGCTAAAACAACAGTAACACCAGCCATACAATCCTC
>VDFB02000141.1:206455-397648 GCA_007258455.2 Sequoia sempervirens | reverse complement strand
AATCTTATGTCTTGACATCTCATTTAATTTCAGCCCTTGATTGAATTATTTTATAATTCAATCTTGGCCATTCATTTCTTATCATTTGCCCTAATTTTGACCTAACCCTAATTCATACTACAACATTCAATCTTGACCATTGATTCTAGGGTATTTGTCATCTTCTCATCCTGGCCACACATTCACATTCAAAATTGCAGTTTTAATAGGCAATTGGTTCTTATGTTCTTAGGTCATTTCTCATGCTCATTCTATCAACTTAGGTTATTATTATTGTCATTTGCAGTCATTGTCATTTTAGTCTATTGTGAGGTCATTTCTTTTATATAAATCCTTCAACCTTTGCATAGGGCTTTGACATTAGTCTAGGTGCTCATTTGAAATCTGAGGGCCTCATTCGATTTGCTGCAAACTAGAAGGTGTAACAAAGGTGAAGCATGGAAGATGAAGATTTATGGTAACATTGTTCCTTTTATTTTCATGTTGATTTCCTTTGTGCTTTGTTATTCAATGGATTTTAATGTTATTGTGCTAACCCTTTAACAAATCTGATTTTCCCTTGATTACACAAATACAATCAAACAATGTGATAGATCAAAAGAAGACATAACCAAGTCAGCCTCCAAAAAAAATTTGAGAGAATCAACTAGCATGTTGCAACTGTCATAAAAAAGGAGAGACATACCCTCAATTGAATCTCTCAAATCTTCAAGGTGGATCTCTATAAAAAAATTAGAGATGCCTGATAAGTACTCATCCAACAAAACAAAATCTAAGGGATCAAAGATAGCCTGCTGTGCTGGAAACCCAACCTCTGAAGGAACATGAATAATATCAACATGATTCTGAAGTACCCCAAAATGTAGATGACCAATATTACTATCAACACTAGCCATGGATGTGTAGGTACATAGTTATCCTCCTTAACAAAGTGGGAGAAGCTATATAGTCGAGACTCACAATCAACAGTACCAACAATAATGAGTTTACCAGAATCAACTTCTCTAATAAACACAAAATTGACTGTAAACTCCACAATCTTAAGAACTTCACCATGTGTTATCTGGTATATAGACAAAATATTTGTGTGCAACTATGGAATGCATAGTACATCTCGAAAGAAGCCATCACCTACATCAACCGTGCCTATCCCTTGAACATCCAATAGCTTATTGTTCCCCAACAAAATTTTGGAAGTGTTAGAGGGGTACAAACCCATGAAAGGATAGGGTGAAGAACTCATGTGGTGAGATGCACTAGAATCCAAGAACCATTTGTCACACCGATAATCAACTGCAAAAGTGACCAGTGTGTGTATGTTACCCATGTAGTGCTTATCTTCTTTACTGTTTGCAATGCCTGCACTACCAGACTGTGTGGGATTGGTGGATGGAGTAGATGAAGATGAAAAGGTTGTAGAAGGAGTCACAAAAGATGGAAGTGAGATATTCTTTTTCTAGAGAATGTGGGAGAGCTCATCTATCTTCTTTGTGTAACAATGATCCTCATCATGCCCCTTCTTTGTACAGTATAAACTACCGTCTTTCTCCTTCTTTGGCTTTTCTTCTTTTGTTGTGGTGGAGGTCTCATTTTACTCTATTTTAGGTTTAGGCTTCTTCTTCCCCTTACTCTAAGAGCCATGTGCAACCAATGCATGATTTGTATGAAGCCCCTCCAATTGGGAAAGTTTAGCTTGCTCCCTTGTTAACTAGTCATAGAAGGTCTCAAAAGAGGGCATTTGGAATGCACTACCTAAGGCATCCATTGTGGAGTAAAAGGTAGAGGAAAACACAGCAAAAGGGCCTCTTAACTTAGACATAATCAAGAAAATAGACTCCTTATCGGTTTTGGTCTTTCCACATCCTACTAGTTGTGACCTTACTAATTTGAATTTCACTAGGAATTCATCAATAGTAGGAATGCTTCAGAGACAAGAGAGTTTAACTCAACCTCCAATTGCAATGCATGGATCTCGCTAACTTGACCAAATAGGTTTTCTAACTTATCCCAAATTTCTTTGGGTGTACCCAACTCATCAACATGGAAAAGAAGACTATCTAAAACATTTAACTTCATAAACCCCATAGCTTGGTCACATTTATTTTGATGGGAAAATATTTCATATTCTTTGGTAAGAGAAGGTTGGATAGCATTTAGAGTGGATCACAAACCCTGGGACTAAAGCAATCTATGCATTTTCATTTTCCAGGTGTGGTAGTTGTGTGGAGTTAATAATTCAATGGTTGGAGGGGGATTCATGTTAAAATTACACTAGCAAACTCAAAATAAAACTCTAATAAGGTAGCTTCTAAAAATTATTTTTCACCACTTTGCAAAAAGAATATCTCCAAGCAAAAACTGATTATTGGAAAAAATTGAGCCAAAAAATTCAGCACCTTATCTCGCCATCCAAATAGGGTCCACCGGGTAGACACTCCACATGGCACTGAGTCAGCAACTCCATAAGGCACAAGGTTTCCACAACACAACAGATTGAATGCACGAGCTTCCACAATGACTCCACATGAGCCTTTGCTCACAACAACATTAGCAAGTGCAGTGGTATTTGAATAGAAAAATTGTATTCCACGTACCAAATGTGGGATTAAAAATCCCAAGAACACTTCAAAAAAGAAGCTTCGTCCCACCGCTTAGAAAAATCCCTAAATATTTCAATTGAAACTTTATAGAATATAAAGTTTAAAAATTTTTCTACCAATAAATGCCTCAGCCGCCAAGAGTAAGTAGCCTCAAAGAATGATGAAGCCGCTACCTGAAAATTACATCCTCAACCAAAATAACACAACCTCCTCTTTCAAATGCCTCATGTAGGCTTCAAGGAAGGAATTGGGCTTCTCTTAAATAGAACATTGCCTTCAAAATTTTGTGCACCCTGGAGGAAATTTAGGCCTAAATGCTCCCAAAATTAGGTGCAACTTTCAACAGCTTGTATCACAACTCGAGTCCAAATGCTTCCAAACGTGCCTCTCAACAGGAATATCACTCTCAACAATGAGAAAATTTCCCTCTATGGTGTAATTGACCTCTCCAAACACTAAAATTGGGCTTCAAGAATTCAAAACACCCTTCAAATAGCCAGATCGCTTCCTTTAAACGCCTTTCAACAAGTAAAGAAATGCCAAGCTTCTAAATAGAAAAGAAATGCCTCTTCTCTAGTCTAGATCATAGCCACATATGAACAATCGGGCCTTTCTTGGAAGAGAAAATGTCTTTTAGAGAATGTGCGCCTAGGGGTCTCCTTCACAGCCTCCAAAGTGAACAACTTTTATCAAGGCCCAAGGCAGTAGCAAGAAAACATGTGCCACTTACTCTAGATCACATAGCCTCCAGATGGAATGAAATAATCGAGAAATGAATGAGATAATTTTGAAAATAATTTTCAAAATGCCAAATAAAAATGATCTCCAGCCAACTCTCCGAAAAAATCTCAGGGAAGATACTACAAACTGGGAGGCTCTGATACCATGATAGAGCAATAAATTCCTAGAAAATACCAATTTCAAAGACACCTTCAAAAATGAGAGAAGCCAATGCTCTTTCACCAAAGAGAAAAATATGTTGAATATGAGATGCATATATTACACAATGTTCAACCTTTTAAAGGCATAAAAATATGCAACAGGTGTAAAACTACCTGATACGAGAAAGAAACCACCCAGAGTAATTAAATGCAAAACTAATGCCTAACTAAAATTAAGCATAAATGCAATTTACTCTAACACCCCCCCTTAAGTGAAACTTAGGAAGAATGAATGAAGATGCAATATGGGTTTTGGCTACACAACCATGTTAGGTATCTAGTTCTCAATGCATTTTTGCTTCGGTGAATTATTTTCTCTCTTGCTTGTGAAGGTTATTTCTACAGTTGGTCATATTGGGCGCACCAAGTTGCTCTCACATCTACTATAGTTTTCATTGAGTGATTATTATTTTTCTAAGAGTTTTTTTTAGGGAATTTTAGTTTGATTAGTGAAGAGACGTTAATTGCTTAGTTGATATTAAGAGGAGGCCAAGCTAGGAATTCCAAGTGTTGATTGGATTAAGCATTTGACAGGCATGGAATTCTATTGTTATTATGTTTTGTCTTTAAATCTAAAAGATTGTTTGCCTTGTATGTGTATTTTGGAACTACACTAGTTTGCTTGAAATAGAGTAGAAGTATAATTGCTTGTAAAAGAGGAAATATCTTGTTGATATGATTTCCATATAAGTGTTTGTATTTACTCCATAATAAGGAGTGTTTGATTAACATCTATAGTATTATATACTAGGAATGATGAATTGGGAATATCTTGTTAAGTTATTTCATGAGAAGTTGTTTTGTGAATTGAAAGCTTATGAGTTATACCTAGGATTAGGTTATCCATTCAAGGGGGGGTAAATTATACTTTTCTTATGTTAATTGGTAGAGATACCATTGTGATTTTGGGAAAAGGGAATAGGTCAAATCAAAGGTTAATGATTTCCTATTGAAGGTTTACCTAGATGCATAGATATAATGGTCTAAAGTAGAATGAGCTAGGGTAGTGTATGTGAATATGATGATTGTCAGTCAAAGTACTGAGTGAGAATACTTTGGCCAAAGTAGTGTTTTTTCCTTTGGCTTCACTGCCAATTCACCATGTTCCTTTTTATGCATACTAGATCAGGATTGTAAGGTCTACAAGTTCTAGTTATGTAGGGCACAACACTAAGCTCATTAAGGTTAAAGTTATGAGGTTTCTTCACCAATCTCTTTGTTGAAGGGTAGGTACATCTATCCAATGATAGATGTGCAGGGGACCACATATGAGTCTGTGGTTGGCGGAAAAGCGATTGAGTGATGCTTCTCCTCCACATATGGTGATCAAGTTTTGTAGAAGATTCCTAGACCATCTATTTCTATTTCTTTGAAGCTCGGTAGAGCTATGTATGTATTTTTTTACAATCTTGGAAATAATGTAACATGATGATTATTGTACTAGAAATGAAATCAATGAATGGAAGTTGTTATGTCATTTATGTTCATTCTTTCCCTATCTTGGAAAGAAATTTTTTATTGCAATGGTTTGAAACATAGTTTATTACTTTAAAGTGAAAACTTAGGAAATCTACTTGCGTGAACAATTGGCATGTTACATAATCACTAATAACAATTTAGGAAGAATCTCTCTCTCTCTCTCTATATATATATATATATATATATATATATATATATTTCATTAATGCATAAACTAGAGAATTCTACACATTAAACTTTCCTTTTGACCTTTTTCATCCTTATTTTATAACACATGTTCAATTGGAAGTGATTGATATTAATACTAAAGAAATTTGATTTCCACAATCCATAATATTGAGCGTGATTAGTTTTTGGATTCAATTGTGCAAAAAATATAGATATTTAAGGAGGTAAAAATGGTTGAGATTTTACTATGAAAAACTAATCTAGAGAAGGGGGCAGATGGTTGGTGCACTATACGAGGCACAAAAGGAGGTTTAGAAAAGAATTGGAAACATGGCATAAAAAATATAATAATTTAAGAGAATAAAGGAGAAAGATAACACAAGAATAAAAATAAGAAAAAAAGAAATTCCTAAAGAAGATAAATAAAAAGGAAAGAACATATGATCAACAAAACAAAGAAAAACAAACAAGGCTAGAGAAAATGAGACCATAGAAGAGAAAAATCTAGACTAAATATGTACATGAGTATAATTGTGTGTGTGTGTTTGTATGTTTTTGAGACATACATTTGGACTAAATGCATACATAAGTATAACAATACATACATACATATGTACGTGCATGCGTACGTACATACATATATACATATGTGTGTGTGTATGTATGTATGTATGTATGTATGTAGATGTACGTTATGATAAAAAAATACTATTCTAAGCAATAAATAAATCTTTGGGATACAAAGATCTAGTGTAGGTCCTTTTTAAATTTACAATCAATCCTGGCTAGATAAGACACATACATCTAGTAAAAATTTTAGGGTATGCTTAGGATAATATTTGAACCACTTCTTCAAACTTCTTGTCCAAATCTACCACTACCATTGACCATCATTGCCCATTGTTTGCATACAATAATTTGTAATTTAATTTTGTATGTCAAGTAAGGAGATAAATTGATAAGAAAAAATGTTATTCATGATTGTGTTTTTACACATATTATGTTGCCTAGTTATTTATACAAGTCACATAGTTAGATACACGTCAAGTTTTTGGTGGATTTAAATGAAATTGTTATAAATATTATGCATTTAAACAAAAGTATAATAGTTGTCTATCTAGAATTTTCCTTTTGCCTTAGAAAAGAACATGAAATATTATAAGACAAGTCTTTTCATGTCATCGGAAAAATGATATAAAATAAACATGATAAGATCTTTGAATTGTTTTAAAGAAATTTAATTTCATTGGTCTTTGTAAGGAAATATTTAAAACAACTTAATATAAACACTAAATTTCATAAACAAGTTTTTGTGATTGGATTTAATATAATAGAAGCTTGTCACTTTCCTCTTTGATATCACTAAAATATCAAAAATGAAAGATGCAATAATTTTTGTATAGATTAAAGTAAAAATACAATAAGAAAATTAAATTAAAAATCATTTGTATTATAATTGATCAATAGTAACAAAATAAATTAAAAATATATATATTTAAAATTACTAGAAAACTATTAAACATAGACTATAATGTTATTAATCATTTTTTTTAATAATAAAATATCACATAAAATTGCATCGAATGAGTAAATAAACATAGTTCCTAATAAATATTATATAAATCATTCATAATAATAAAAGTTAAATTATTGGAAATCACCACCCATAAATTATTCATTTATGACCATGAGGACTTAATAATTAAATCGATTAATAAGCATTAATATTCAAAGAAGTGGACCAATTACACGAACCGACGGAACTTCGCAAGGAAATTAGATCCATATGGGTCAGCTTTTTGACCTTGTAGAAGCGCGTGACAGGTCATGCCTTATTTTTCGTCGTCCCTTCTTATGTTGGCGTTCATGTCTGAAAAAGTATTGCTGTGTGGAAAAGAGGGTCCTAGTCTTTCTGTAAGTATTCAACTTCTACAGCTTCCTCATCCATTGAAAACTTTCTTTGTACTCCTCGCGTCCTCTGGAAATCATGAGATTCTTTGTTTTCTTTTCTATTCTACTTGTCATTTCCTCCTTTCCGGGCTTCTTGGTCAAATTTTCTTATGCATATCCATCATACGAAAGCTGCTCTCGTCTTGCTTGCAACAACGCCCTCATTGAGTATCCGTTCCAGATGTGGTCTGAAACACCCTGCAACACTGCTGACGGCGTCCCCAACGTTTACTGCCGAGATAATCAGACCACTATGATCCGTTTTGGAGACTCCTGGAATGCCTACAGGTTATTGGGAGGTCTCACACAGTTATCCTACGACATAACCGCCATTCGAATCGCCGATGATTTTCTCTTTGACAATTGCTCAGGATATGGTGTAGACAGTACTGAGAGATCATTTGGTGGATTTTTTAGTCTTTCTGATAAATATTCAGTGGGAACAATTATTACATGTCAGGGACAAGTCGAATACGATTTCCAGCCAGTCCAGTGCTTGGATTGCTATCCATCAGAAAATAGTTGCGTCTTTGCTCCAGGTTATGTTACTCTATCATCAAATAAGGACCGTTGTACCTCATACATGGTTCAAATTCCTGAAGACAAAAACTACAACATCAGTGCTGAAAAGAATCTCAGGCAGTTTCTACAGAGGGGGTTTGAAGTCAAATGGAATATCAACAAAGCTTGCCTTTCATGTCAGGCCTCGGGCGGGAGATGTTATAACGAAGGATTTCCGTCTAGCTTCACTGTTTGCATTTGTCCGAACACCGTTCACAGATACAACTGCTCTGATGGTAAGTAGCTCAGATCCATAGAAATCAAGATATGAAATTTACTCATAAACGTCATTTTTAGAGTTTTTACGTTTGTCAATGAGTTGAGGAGGTTAAGGGAGACTGGTTTAAAATAAACAGTACTTTAAAAGTTTTTCAAATGGAGTAGCACTTTAAGGGAGCTTAATTGTCGATTTTTTTTTTCACTTAAAATTAAGTGATCTTTTTTGGCTGGAGTGAGAGAAGATCCAATAGTTGTTGGGTTTAATTTTGCACCATTCAAATGATATTCAAATGACGGATAGATGAACCACTCCACAGCACGGTTAACATTACCTGGAGCATTAATTGAATATTTCAAATTCATTAGAGATAAGTTTTTATGAACCACCATTGGGTAATGAATATGAACTCAATATTAACACCCAGAATTGATAGAGGATAAATAATATTGGGTATATGATAAATGAAAATCTCCAACTCAATTTTTTTTTAAGTTATTTCAACATATTTCTTTTGATTATATTTGACGTGTTTGATTTTGCTTAACCTTCTCCATGTATGTGAAGGAAATCCAATCAAGATGAAGAAGAAATTAAGGATATCTACAAAAATTATAGCAGGTAAACCAATCATCTTTGATGATTATTGAAGTTGTGTGCACAGTTTTTGTTTACTTACCTTATATTTTGTGGATTTTATTCCAGTGATATGTGGACTTGCTTTTGGCATCTTTGTCATTGCAACTTTGGTCGTATTCATTATTTATAGGTGCATTAAGAAGAGGAGGGGGGAATTAAAAGAAGAGGAACAAGACATTAGAGCCTATATGGATCCCCTCGACTCTAGACCAGCTTCTATAGAGAACTTTCTACATGAAGGAATGCCTTCGAGATATTCTTATGTTCAGATTAAACGATACACAAACAACTTTGTAGAAAAACTTGGCCAAGGAGGGTTCGGTACTGTTTTCAAAGGTAAGTTGCCCAATGGACACTTAGTAGCTGTTAAGATCCTAGACAGGTCAAAACATAGCCGAAAGCAATTCATGAATGAAGTGGCTACTCTTGGGAGGATCCACCACATTCATCTGGTTCGACTTTTGGGTTATTGTTTTCAAGGTTCAAAAAGAGCTCTGGTCTATGACTACATGGTTAATGGTTCATTAGAGAAATACATCCACGGAGATAACAAAAATATACTAGACTGGAAGCAACTACATGCCATTGCGATGGGTACAGCGAGGGGAATCTCATATCTACATGAAGAATGCACAAACTGAATATTCAACTTTGACATAAAGCCCCATAATGTTCTCTTGGATGCCAATTTTTGTCCCAAGGTTGCAGATTTTGATCTAGCCAAATTAGCAAATAGAGAAGGAAGCCATATTTCTCTGACTGGAGCCATAGGAACTCCTGGTTACACTGCCCCAGAGGTCTGGTCCAGAAATTTAGGACCAATCACCGATAGATCAGATGTGTATAGTTATGGTATGTTAGTGATGGAAATGGTTGGGGGGAGAAAGAATTTTGACATGCAAGCAAGTAGAGAAAGCAAACTCTATTATCCAGAATGGGCTTTCAAGAAAGTTGAAAGTGGTGAATTTGGAAGGTTGAGAGAAAGAAATATAACAGATGAAGAAGATGAAAGTATAGCTAAAATATTAAGTCTAGTGGGATTGTGGTGTATTCAGTATAACCCATCTCACCGACCTGCCATGAGCAAAGTGACTAAGATGTTGGAAGGAAGTATTGAGGTCAAGATTCCTTCTCTTCCATTTCCTGCCGAAATTTCACTACCAACGCTTCCTTGCAGCAAATCTTCCTCAACCATGTAATTTGTTCAAGATTTCTTGTACTGAAGTGCTTGTAATTGTATGATTTGCTCTTTTCAGTAATCATTATTATAATAAAATGATAAAATAAGAATAGGTTGTGGGCTTACATAATTTGAATGGTATTGTTTTATAGCATACGTTAGTAAGCTGCCAATAATGTTGCCAACAAAAAAATTGATATATATTTGTAAGCAATTGATAGACGAGCTAACAGCTTTGATCAAAAGTATCTTAAGCTATGTATATCATCATGTAAATATTTTTAATCAATAACCTTTACATATCCCAATTGATGCAGCTTGTGCTTTGGAATTTATTTATTTTCCTTTAGACAACTTTCAAAATTTTGATATATCATTGCAAGGCAATCACTAACAGATACAAAACAACTAAAATTTTACTTAGATTATTTAGACTTTTCAAAAAAACCAATAAATAATTTAAAAAAGAATTTAACTCCTGCACTTACACACCTAATTATTATTATTTTTATTATATCTCTTGCCTTCTAACCAATTCACAAAGCCAATACCCAATTCTAAATAACAGGTTTTTGCATCAACTATAACTTGTGTGTAACAAATTAATGAAGATATTTAAACCTTATTCTACACAAAATGTGTTAAAAGTTTTCTTAGCCTTCTTTTAAAATGATTAATTTTTACTCTCTCATATTTCATTCTACTCATTCTAGTCTACGCAACTATAGAATTGTAAAGAAAAGTGGACTTGCATGAGGTTTCCTTGGACATCGAGTTTCTCATCAAAGATAGAATATTAAGGGTTAAACTTTTATTAAACGCTTACTCTCTTTACCAGCTGGATTGACAAGAATTCGTCTTCTTCCTATTACGTCAGCAAATTCCAAGGAGAATCATTCAAAATTGGTAGGTTCGATTTAATTATAAGCTTGCGGGACCACCACAAAACATCCAATTTTGTCAATGGAATAAAAAACAAGAGAATGCACCACAATCATCATTATTATAACTTCCAAGGTGAACCATCCACAAATCAAGTTTGCAATTTGAGGATTACTTTTTATTTTTATTTTTATCCTCTAAACCATGTGTTTTTTTTTTTTTTTTAATTTACACTTCTTAAGCTCTTTTCCATATAGCTGCTATAAAAGAATTAACTTACACAACTACTACTTCACTTGGTAAGTAATCTTGAGATTATGTTGAATTTGATATGTTTGGCTTCTTAGATCTGATATTAATGTAAAGCTCAAGCATTCATATTTGATTTCAAAAGAGTCAATAATTTATCTAAATTTAGGTTAAGAGCTATGAGACAAGTTTATATTTAAGCCAAGTTATCAACTTTTGTCAAACTTGGTAAGGGGTCAATCCTAATCAAGTGTCTTGTTTCATGAAAAATCAGATATGAATGAATCAAAATTTGCATTTAATCATCTTAGAAGTGTGTGCATGTTTAAATATTATTTTCCTCTATCCATTACATTGCCATAAAGAAAGTTTTTGTGGGGGTAGACCCACGAGAACATATAACACAATAATCTAGAAGCCCTCTAAAGGTATTTTTAAATATGACCAACCTATATAGCAAGTAGACTACAATGAACTAGGAAAACCACAAACTTGAAACACACACTATACCAAATCAAATCCATGGTCAAAGTTCAAATTTGTGGTAGTGAAAGTGAACCAAACCCACAAGCTCAATTCTTGATAGAGACACACATATTATTCTAGATGCAAGGAAAAGTATATATAGATACTTATTACATCTAACCTCAAGATAATCCAAAATTTACTGCATTAACAAATCTATCTTATAGTTAAGTGTCATTAACCTTCTTCACATTTACTTTTCATAGAATACCATGTCAATTATCACTCTCTTAGTTCTCAATAAATTAGTCTAAGCTCTTTTATTGTTTAATAATTTATTTATTTAATTAAGTTGAATAAAGCTTATTGAATGGTTATTTTCCTTTATGTTAGGGCTACATGACCTAGTTTCGCAAAGGTTTTCTAACCAATTTTAGCATTTAGATCTTAAATGTTCTAACTTTATATATTGATTTTAGATATAATCTTCTTTTTATCCATGTGCTTTATTAATACATTAAATTATTCTAGGGTTTAGTGTGTTTATCTTAATATAATTTTTAGATCTAATCTTTTTTTATCCATGTGCTTTATTGTTACATTATTATTTTGGGGTTTAGGGTCCTTATCTATACACCCTATCTTTAACCCATCCTACCCACCCTAATTTTTACTTTAGGGGCTACGCCTTACACTTGGTTTATATCCAATTACGGATTATCTAACATACAAATGATCTTACCTCACTTTATTTGCTCAAATTTATTAGGATGTTTAAACATAATATTTTGGATATTCACCCTTGGACTGATTTTAATTACTATATATTTCACTATGGCTCCTTTTATGTCTTTCTTCTTGCCTAATTTTCATTCTTACATTTAATTTTTTTATATGTTATTATTTTCATTACATATAATCCCTCTATCCTTGATATTCTTATGACACATTATACCAAGGATAGGGAAACGTCTTGTATGGATGTGTTATTCTATCATGTATCATCTTTATCTTCCTTCATGGAGTTGATAATGTGCTCATTCGTGCCTAGATTAGATATACTTATGTCATTTATCCATGAGCCCAATGATCATATGGATAGTGATATGATGAGTATGTACCTAGTGAGGATTTTCCTTGTCACACCTTATAGGATGGACATGGACGATATAGTTTTACACCATATAACTATGCATGGCATGACCATAGCTTTTAAAGATGGATATATTATAGTACATGAAATCCCTATCTCTATATATTCTATGATTTTAATGTAATACCTTCTTTTACATACATTATGATATGCATAATGATGATCATTTTTTATCTCACTTTGAACCTATGGAAACCTATAATGTATATACATGTACAAATTTCCTTCACCTATGAATGTTGACTCTATGAACAACATGATATGATTTTTTCACCTTCGCATGAGGTCATTAACCCCCATGTAGTTCATGGTGATCCTTCTTCTCCATCTTGTGGTGTGCCATCTATTGATAATATGTGTTTAGTGATGAGCATATTGATACCTCTTTATCTTCTCACAATGATTTTGATGGCTCTTTAGTATATGAACATGTCATTTATAATGAACATCTCTTAATACACAAATATTAGGATCATTTAGTGGAAGCTAAGTTACAAAATTAAATTTCAAATCATTTTAATCTTCATATCATGCTTCTTTGCATGATGAATACACTTTGATACATGCATTTGGTGATACTTTAGTTGATATAACTAAAAAATGGTTTAGTTCATGTTATAATTATTATATATCCTTCCATGAGTTTAACCATGCATTTATATTACTTTAATATTAGCCTTATTATATGTTTTAGTCACAATTATCATTCTTTGCCTTCTAGTGATCCATCCTTAAAGTGGATCCCATTTATTTTTTATGTAAAATATTATAAATTATATAAATTTTTAATGGAAACCCTACTTTGAATCTATTGATGATTTCACATGACATATCTTTGAGAACTTTCGGAGTACCTCCTCCAACATCACATATTGTGTGTGATCTAGGCATATCCAAGGATGAAGAACAATATGCCAATATTTTACAAATTTTATTTGATATATATGAGGATAAGGTGTCATTAATTAATGATACATATTTTATATCCTCTGCCACTATCACATATGAAATAATGCCTACAAATCCAAGGAAATTGAGAGTAAAAAAGAGGTTAAAAGTGGCTAATTTTTTCTTGAAATAAAGAAAAAAAAGAATGAGCAATTTAGGATGCTTATTCTCAAAATTACAAGAATAACAATAGTAGTGATGTTAGGAAAAGGGTGGCATACACCTTGCATAAGAAAAGAAATATTTTCATATGTAAAATAAATATTTATTTATGGTGCATCCTTGGAGATGCTTTTAACCACATTATATATTTATTTAGTTCCACTTATAAATATTTATTATAATTGTAGAAACCTAAAATCTGACCTTACTCAACAATACCTAATTTCATCCTTCTTCAAATCCTTTAATTAAATAAATATTTATTATTTATTTAATCAGTTCCATCCTTTCCCCCACTTTATCCAAACCTTTAATTAAATAAATATTTATTACTTATTTCCATTATTTTACCCTTCACTTGATCCCATTTATTAAATAAATATTATTTATTTAATTAATTAATTTCGCATTCACCTTTATCCTTTCCCATTTAATCCTACCCCTTAAACTTATTCACATGGATCAAAATCTAAAATCCCCATCATGTGATAAGTATCCCTTTCACACAACTAACTAAGACCTCATTTAGATTCATTGAATCTAGACACTTTCCAAAAGTTAAACTAACTTTCCATCTCATCCATTCATTTCATATCACACCTCTTAATCCTAGTCATTCATGTAAATATGTTGCCCTAATCCATTCCTAAACTAGACCTTATCCCTCATCTAACACTTTTCACATAA
Source organism: Sequoia sempervirens (assembly GCA_007258455.2). NCBI lineage: Eukaryota > Viridiplantae > Streptophyta > Pinopsida > Cupressales > Cupressaceae > Sequoia > Sequoia sempervirens. The sequence goes on along the minus strand of VDFB02000141.1, from coordinate 383,367 downwards.
CTACAACTTTTTATCTAAGGCCTAGTCTTCATTCAATCATATCCATCCATCAACCAATCAATCTTTTCCCTTGGTTTCTCTCATGTAAATTCTATAAATGAGATGCCTATCATCACATTTGAGCAATCCAATTTTATTCTACTATTATGTTGTCGAAATTTCTATTGAATCTTCCTTTATCATACCATCATGTTATTGTAATCTTGAGCAACCACATCTAATCCATCAATTTATCAACATTACACTTGATCTTTTTGAGGTTTTCATATATTTTGTTTGATCTAAGAAAGATTTGATGCATATTTCATTTATGTAATTTTTGTGCATTAAATTTTGGTGAACTCAACATGAATCCTTACTTGAACACTTGTCCTTATGATTTTTGGTGAGTTTGATCTTGCAGGTAAAGGGATTTCTAACATTTTTTTTAGGTTTGTGTATGTTTTCCATCATAAGTTCCATCTCGATGCTTCTGACTATGATTCTAGGTTCTTTTGTTTCATATAACCGTCCCTACATCTCATAGAACTACACCTATATTTCACATAACCACACTTGCATTGCACATAAGCATGCCTATGTTTTAAAAAACCACACCTACATTTCATAGAATCATGCCTATGTTGCACATAGTGGTGCCTATATTTTCTATTGTGGTGCTTGTGTTTCAAATGGTTGTACTTTAGAGTTGTGCATTTATTTCTAACTTTTTGTGTTTGGTTGTACATGTCTTTGCTTCCTAACACTTTATTTTTGTATGTTCTCTATCTTCTTGTCTATAGATACTAGGGTTTCTCCCAAGGTTTCTCAAATTTCGTAAGCTTTAGTTGTTCTCTAGGATTTTTCTCTTAGTATTCTCTTTAAGTTTTTTCTTCTAATCTATTGTTTGTAGGTTCTTGGTGATCTTCTATGATGACCTACTAATACATGGTTGTAGTTTCATTATGTTCTTCATTTCTTGTTGTCTCTAATTTTTAGATTTTCTAAGGTATCTAATAAAATGGTGCCTACATTTTATAAAGTGGCACCTACATTTAATAAAGTGATGCCTACTTTTATTGAAATGTTGCCTATGTTTATTGAGAAAAAACTTACATTTACTAAAAATGCCTAAGTTTACTAAAGTGGCACCTACATTTACTAAAGAGGCAAGATATATTCCTCAAAGAGGCATCTACATTGCTCAAAGTGATGCAATGTTGCTCAGATTTTATTTCTATGTAAGACCTAAAGGATCATTTTTATGAAAACGGGCATAACTTTTTTTTCCCACAAATCATATTTCAAAAATTCAAAAAGTTTTAGAAATTTGGTTCAAATATCTTTGTTGTGGTGTAAGTGGAATTTTTAGATTATTCTCCAAAATCATGTGCACACGTTTAAAGTCAACATTTCTTTTGAATCTTCAAATTCTCATAAACTTTTTATACCACAACATTTTTCAATAATTTTTTTAAATATATTAAAAAATCATAGGGAATATATCGATATAATTATTTTTTTCTTTATATTATTGTTTGTGGCATGTTTTTTCTCACATTTGAAATTGGGCTTAAAAATTACCATTCACCTATTGATTTGGGATCTAAAACAAATAAGTGTCTTTTAATCCCAAAAACACACTTATGTATGCTCTCTTATTACACCCTAGTGTAATATTGAGTATCATAAATAAGTGATGTTGTTTTCTTATCTTACAGGGCCTTCCTATAGATTTCATCACCCTAGGAGATAACCTCAACTCTCATGTTCTCGAGGAGTCTAACTAGCTAGAGGTGAATAAAAAGACACCTCTCCTAGAAGTGGAATATTATCAATCTATAATAAGATTCTAATAACTTTATACCTTAGATAAGTGAATGTAGAGAATGAGTTACCGTCTCCTCCTGGTTGTTTGAAATTATTCCCTTTCATCTCTGGATTAGTCCTGAGATGCCCTTATGGTATATAGAGGATACCCCTAGTTGGGCTTGTAAATACTAGTTAAGAATTTTTGGCCATCTTTCTCTTGTGGTACCTTATTTAGGCCTACAAGGATTGAAAATCCAGCTTGAGTTAGGCTTTTTCATGTGTCTTATGTTCTTGAATTTTTAGATCACCTTCCCTAGTTGAATTAAAAAGGGGAAACTTATCCAGATTGAGCCATGTCATTTTCTATTTTTCATTATTTCCTTGTATCCTTTCATCCTTATTCGGGTATGTGCAGGATCATGATGGGCCAAAAAGTGGCAATATGATGGGTATTTGTAGGGTATGTGGATGACAACTTTTTTTTAACCCAAAATTGATGAAATGAAAAAGGTTTTTAAAGGAGATTCTTAGCTTTCCACCAATATAAATTATGCTATACTTTGAATTTAATAAATAATTATTATTCATTTTCTATTTGAATTATGACTAAAGTGTTGATTCATATTAAAAATCTATAGCTTTCAAACAAGATCACATTTTTTGAATCCAAAACATGCATCACATTCTATGCTTCACATACTATAGGATTAAAAAAAATAAAATTTCATGAAGTTTTTACCAAGTTAAGGTGGTCAGACATACGAGTTTTTATATTTTTTAAAAGTTGTAATAAAAAATTCATAATTAATTATTTACATGGAAAAAAATTACAAAAAAATATGCATCACATCCGGATATGAATCCTCTACTTATGTCTAAAATCTTATAAAAAAATATTATCATTTTATTATGGTTAGGGTGGTCAAATAGACACCTACTTATTTTTTCCCTAAAATTTAAGTACTACTGCATTGAAATCTCAAATTTTCACCAAATAGATTATTTTTTAAAAATTAACTTAGTAGTTTAGAAACTGCATTCATTTTTCTACAGATTGTATTCTTACATATTTTGGAAATAATATAGATAACTTATTCAAATTTTTACATCAAGTTGCCTAACTCTGATTTTTCTGAATTTTTTGCCACTTAAGGGCCTATTTTTCCCATGATGATCCTGCACATACCCAAACATAAAATGCAACTTTTTTAGAAATCTCAAAAATCCAAAAAATTTGAGACATTCCAAAATCCAAATAAATCTTGTGTCTTTGCTTGCTTAAGTCTAGGTGTTCTCCAAGTCAATATTTCCACATCATCTCCAAGTCAAAATTTTCATCTAAATCACCTCATCTTAATCAACCATTTTTATCCCAATCATCTCATCCTAATCATCCTTTTCCATCTAAATCATCCCTTATCATCATAATCATCTCTTTTCATTCTAATAATCCCTCCTCATCCTAATCATCCATAATCATTCCAATTACCCCCCTTATCATCTAAATCATCCCTTATCATCCTAATCATTTCTTTTCATCCCAATCATCTTATTATAATCATCCCTCCTAATCCTAATCATTCATAATAATATTAATCACATCATCCTAATCATCCATAATCATTCTAATTATCCCCTAATCATTCTAATCCTCCATATTTCCCTAATCATCCCCAATTCTCCAATCCACCTCATCTAAATCTCTCTAAATTCATCCTTAATTCATCATTTAAGACCCTAATCCTAATTAATTTTCCTAATCTAATCAGGGTCCTAATTCTCTATCATAATTGTCCTCCATTCATCTGTCCTTCCTAATTCACATAAAAATTCCCTATTCTTAATCCACTTTTATCATTTATCTTGTCTTAGTTATCTTCTATCCATTATCATCTTTAATACACATCTTCATCACCATCTTAATCAAATCCCCTTATCAAAATAATCCCATTTCAAGAAAATCCTAATATAATCCACCTACCCCTCATCCAAATCGAATCACCTCTTATCCATCTATCTATCTCAATCAAGAATCCAATCCCCAATCCTTAATCAAATCATCCTTTGAACATAAAAAGTTGGTTAAGGACTTAACCTCCTTTATATCTAAAATCATTTCATCATCATCAAAATACTTTACCCAAGGACCCTATCCTTAATACACTAGCATTCATTTCAAATCCAATCTTCCAATCAAAAATCAAGACCTTAAGTTGATCCCATCATTAATATAAAATTACTTAATCTTAATGTTATTCTATTTAAGTATATAGCCATAAAATCCCATCAATTACTATTTAAGAACTCTTCCTATCTTAAGTAGAAATCAACTCCAATAATCTCTTAATAATGTTAGTCTATCTTAAGTATAGAGAATCATCTCTCATCAATTCAAATCATTTTAATGTCTTAAAATTTGATCCCCAAATCTAATCGCATCCTCCATTTTCATTCTTGGGTCATATTATTCTAATTCCCAATGCACTTTTAATCCATCATCCTAATTTCCACCCTCGTCCAAAATCAATCCCAAACTTTCCTCTTCCAAACAATCCTCCACCATGTCTAACCATCTAATCTATCCTCCATCCTAGAACCTAATCTATTTTGATCCAACCTTATCCATTCCAACCAAATCCAACATCATGAAATCATATCTTACCCCAACAAGAGAAAAAATCACAATCAAGGTCATCCCAATTATATTGATGATAATGTTGACATCCTTGTTGAAAAACCTAAATATGATCCCTATGATGATAATAAGAGTCTTGTGGACCAAAATAAGCTCTCCCCATCCACCACCTCTTTTTATATCCAAGCTTTACCCATCCCTTTTCCAATCACCAAGCCTTCACCAATTTTTCCCTCACCTACTACTTCAACAATGATAAATAGTACATACTTAGATATCTCCTTAGCATTAGTGCTAAACTTCCATCATCCCCACCTCCACCAAATTTTAATCCATCTCCTATTTTTCATCCTCAATCTTCCTTTTACAATGGAAACTAAACCAATGGATCCAAGAGTCCCTCAACTCCAACCAACATCCTTACAATCCACATCACTCCAATCCTACAAATTTACTCCATCCCATCATTTTCATGATTCCCTAACCTCCCAAGCACAAATAAAGTTATGCAATCTTATTATGTCATGCATCCACCTCCATCCACCCAAGTTGAAGAATCTATCCAACATTCATCCCCTATTACACCATGCAATAAAATTAAAACATGCCAAGAACTTGGTCAAAATAATGATCATATGCACCCTAACCTAGATCAAGATAATTTCCATGACCACAATACCTTAGATCAAACACCGTGCCATCTACCCCATCCAAAAATTTGATGTCCATGATAATCCTATGTTTGGTCATGGTACCTATGATAATCCAATCTTTGATCATGATTTTATTTTTGTTGGGGACATCCAAGATTATCCCCTTCCATCTTATGATCTCATGATCAAGACACCCCTTCTTATCCATGTCATGATCCCCTTCCATCTCATAATTAGGAGAAAATTATTCTATCCACTCGATCACATGATTCCTCCCCAAGTCAAGATCAAAGTGTCTTCTCCTCTCCATATCATGCCCCTAATCAAAATCAAGATTCCATCACCCCTATCTAAGCTATCCATGAACGCCACACCTATTAATATGGTAACACCTATAAATCTTCAACTCAAAAATTCAAATCTTTTTAAAAATATATCTTTTGATTATATTTAAAATGTTTCATTTTACTTATTCTTCTTGTTGTACATCAAGGAAATCCTATCAAGAAGAATTCAAATATATCTATTAAATTTATAGGAAGAAAATCAATAAAATTTAATGGTTATTAAATTTGTGTGCACAATTATTGCTTACTCAATTTCTATTTTGTTAATTTATTTCAAAGATATGTGGAGCTACCTTTGGTATCCTTGTAATTATAATGTTGATCATATTCATTTTTTACCAAAAAATTAAAAATAAGAGGAGGGAGTTAAAATATGAGGAGTGAGACATTAGAGCTTATATGGATCCCCTCGACTATAGACCAACTTCACTAGAGAAATTTTTACATGAAGGAATTCCTTTGAGACATTCTTATATGCTCAAATTAAACAATACACCACCAACTTTGCAAAAAATTGTTGGCCAAGGAAGGTTTGATATAGTTTTCAAATGTAAGTTTCCTAATGGACATCTAGTAGTTGTTAAGATCCTAAAGAAGTCAAAACATAGATGAAAGAAATTCATGAATGAAGTGGCTACTATTTGGAGGATCAACCACAATCATCTTGTTCAATTTTTGGGTTTTTTTTTCAAGGTTCAAATAGAGCCCTAATCTATGAATACATGGTTAATGGTTCAATAGAGAAATATATCCACACGGGGATGAAAAAATAAACCAGATTGGAAGCAACTACATGTCATTGCAATGGGTGTAGCAAGGGGGATATCATATTTACATGAAGAATGCACAAACCAAATTTTACACTTTGACATATAGTCATTGAATGTTCTCTTGGATGTCAATTTCTATCCCAAGGTTGCAAGTTTTGGTGTATAGCCAAATTAGCAGATAGAGAAGGAAGCCATATTTCCTTGAATCTAGAGCCATGAGAACTCTTGGTTACACTACCCTAGAGGCCCAGTCTAGAAATTTGGGATTGGTCACTAATAGATTTTGTGTATATGTGTAGTTATGGCATGTTAGCGATGGAGATGGTTAGGGCAAGAAATTATTTTGACATGCAAGCAAGTAGAGAAAGTAAACTCTACTATCTAGAATGGGCATTCAATAAAGTTGAAAGTGGTGAGTTTGAAAGGTTGAGAGACAGAAATTTAAGAGATGAAGAAGACAAAACCATAGCTAAAATGTTAAGTCTAGTGGGTTCGTGGTGTATTGAGTATAACCCATTTCAACCACCTACCACAAGCAAAGTGATTAAGACGTTAGAAGGAAGTATTGAGGTCAACATTCCTCCTCTTCCCTTCCCTACTAAAATTTCACTATCAACGATTTCTTGTAGTGAATCCTCCTCAACAATGTAATTTTCTCAAGATTTCTTCTATTGAACTGCTTGTAATTGCATGATGTGGTCTTTTATGTAAATATTTTTTTATAATAAAATGATAAAAGGAGAATAGATTGCAAGCTTATATAATATGAATGGTATTGTTGTATAGCATATGTTAGTAAGTAGTTTGGAATGTTACCAATGATAAATTTAATATGTATTTGTAAACATCTAACTTGCAAACTAGTGGCTTCCCTTATGTTGATCTTTAAAAGCATTTTGAGCTGTGTATATCACCATGTACAAGACCTTTCAAACCTATTCATATGCTTAATAAGATAAATCTTTGGAAGCATATTTTAAATCAATATCCTTTACATACTTTGAAACATTTTTGTCCTCCAAACAACTTTCAAATTTATATATCATCACACATAAAAGACTTCATTGTTAATAAACATAAAACAATACAAAAGACTGAAAAAAAAAAAAACATTTTACAAACTTAAACTATTCATACATTTTAAAAATATTATATTCACAATTTAAAATAAGATTCAACAAATTCAAATTACACCCCTATTTATTTTTATTTTATCTATTACCAGCTTATTAAGGTTTTTTTGGCATCGAATCTCTCATCAAAGATAAAGGGTTTTATTAAACACTTACACTGTTTCCCAGCCGGAGTCACAAAAAGCTGTCTTCTTCCTAATACGTCAAAAAATTCCAAGGAGAAGAATCCAAAATTGGCAGGCCCAATTTAATTATAAGTTTGTGGAACCACCGCGAACCATCCAATTTTGACAATTGAATAAAAAACAAGGGAACGCACCAATATCGTCATTATTATAACTTCCAAGGTGAACCATCCACAAGTCCGTTCTTAGCATAATAAAGATATGTTAAGTTCATAAGTTTGAAAAATTTATTTTGATTTGTATCTCTAGAGAGAGAGAACAGTTTAATGTAGTTATTATTGATAAATAGTATATATATATATATAGTGAAGTTGGTTTTTTTTTACATTATTTATTTATATGTATTTTTATATTTTTTATTTTATTTATATTTATACATATTTTCATATATCTTTTCTTTATTATGTCTATTGTTACACTTCTTCTTATACAAACATTATACATTATTATTCAGCAATCTTTTATTTCAAATTGATTCCACAAATGTATGATTGATTTTGTACCCATGGATTTAACTCTAATTTTCAAAAACATTGAGATCAAATATTGGTCAATCCTTAATCTTTTTCCATCTAGAGCCAACTAAACACACATTTGTGCAATTTATTTCTATGTCCTTGTATTTAAAAGTATTCAATTGTATTCATTTATCATCATTGAACATCAAGAGAAATCATTCACAATTATGAAAGGAGTGTGATAGGAACTTTTGTTGCAAGTATGTGCAGTTGGTGTTGTCTTTGATGTCAACAAGCTTGTGTTGTCATTGGTGTCAACTATATGAGCAAGAGATTCATGCAAGAGTGTGAGCAATTGGTATTGAATTGATGTTGTCTCTAATGATGCTTTAATTAGTTTCATTATGTTGTCATTAGTAAGCTACTTATGTCAACCTCTAGTGTTGCTTTGATAAGCTTTTGTCTATGGATGTATGGTTGGGTTGCTATGTTGCAGTTGGCTTGGTGGTGATGAAGAAGTACTGAAGATGTTGAGGACATGTCTCTGGTGCTTGGTTTCCAAGTGCTTTTGAGAAAATTCGAGTGAAAAGAGGAAACAGTATGTTGCAGTGGTGTTTTGTGTTACAAAGCAACATTTTGGTTTGGCTCCACATTTCCTCTATGTTGAAGATCTTCTTATATGGTTTGGATATGTTGATCAGAGGTGTTGCATTCAAAATTTGATGTGCTAGATTGTTGTGTAGAGGAAAGTGTATTCACCAGTGTGTAAACTGTGAATTGCAAAGGTGTCTAGGAGAAATGTTTTTGCTCCACATTTCTCCGCAAAGTGATTTTAGGTCTTGTGAATCTAGAAGGGTACTAATAGTGTTTGTATATTTCTTCGGTTGAATTTTTTTAAGGTTTGGTGCTTTAGAAGTCAATTTCTTGAGTTGCAATGTATGAAAAAATTATATAAGTGTACTAGGTGTGTACATTCTTCAAGTGAAAGTTGTTGCAAAGGAGTTTATTGGATTTCAAGGTGTTTGTGGAATATTCTAGATCGTGTTCAGAATTTTTTGGTGTACATGACTCGTCTTTGAATTTGAGGAAGCATGTACTTAAATGTTTGATGGTGTTAACATAGGTTCAATCGACCTTGGGTGTTTATACTAATTATGAAGTTGTTTTGGTGTTTGTGGAAGCATGGTGTGGCATGTATGAGTGGATTTGGATCCTAGCTAAGGTGTGTTGTGGTCCTCCTTCATTTCTTTCCATCACAGAAAAGTTTTGGTGCTAGCCTAATTTGAATTTGCATGGTACGGTTGAGGTGCATAGCCGACCTTGGAGAATTTTTTCAAGGTTGAAGATGGTATAAATATGAGTTGAATTGTTGAGAGATGTGAAGATAGATGTGTGTGATGCAAATGATGTGAATCATAGATTTGTAGGGTGCAAATTTGTGAAGTGTAGTGCAAGATTTCATGTGTTAGATTACTGAATGTAGTGAGCAGAAGGTATCTACAATTCTTCAGTAAGACTACGAAGGTGTTAGTGATGTTATAGTGGAATTTTCTACTGTATTTAGATGGTTTCTCATTGTAACACTCTTCTCTATCTTCTTTTCTATTCCAGTAGTGAGCCTTTGGTAGTGAGCCTTTTTTTTCTTTGGGGCAGTGAGCACTATTGTATTTGGTGTTGATATTACTTTATATTGTGAGTTAATCATCACTATGATTTTTTCCATCTTGGTTTTGCTATGCAAATCTAGTATTTCTCTGTGTATGGTGTTGATTTGGTTTTGTTTCTATTATTTTCTTTTATGATAAATCACTCTAACATATTGTGTCGCCCTAAAAATGTATAGTTGACATTTTTGTGCTCACTTGAGTCTCTCTTATAGACATTGGCTTGAGTTTTCCTAGATTTAATGTTGTAATGTGGTCAACACATTCACATTAAGTCTTGGACCCTTGAGAATCATTAAGACTTCTAGGATGCCTTGTAAAGGTGTTTTGAAGTCTTGTAACCCACTTTCACACTTTTCTAGGACCCTTTCATCATAATTCACTTAAATAACCCCTTTTTTATCACTTACCAAGTCTTATTTCAAAGTGTTGTAAATAGTTGTAACAAACGCTCATGCTTTTCTAGACTTGTCATCACAAATTCAACCCTTTTTCATGTTTAAATATCCCCTTAATGCACTTCTGGCCATTCTTAAGTGTGTTTTCTAGGATATTCTTGTTAGACAACATTTAATGCCCTTTAATTCATGACACCCACTTAAATTGCTTAAGTGGGACTAAGTCGCCAATAGGGCGACTTAATCCTATTTGGCACTTGAAAATTAAAATTATTTCAATTTTCTAGTGGGATTTTATTCTCTTACCCTTGAGGTCAACCTGTGATGTGTTATTTTCAGGAATTAATGGAAAATCAAGTATAAATAAGGGCTTTTCTTCTCATTTTTCATCTTCTAACATCTCCTAATCTCTTGAAATCTCATAACTCATTAAGCATTCAATCCTTCAAGCATTCAAGCACTCTAAGTATTATCAAGTCATCCATTCAAGCATTTCATTGTATATCTTCATATTTATACATCAAGGGTTTGGTAAGTTTATGACATTGCAAGTTATCTATTTATCATTCTTTTTCTATTTCATTTCATTTCATAAGCTTTGATTACCAAAGTGGGGTTTCACCAAGAAAAACCCCTATACTCTAACCCTTAACCCTTTTTCGCCTCTTTGCATGTGTGTTTACAGAATTTGTATGTAGATTTATCAAAGAGTTTGGTGTCAAAAAGTGGTCAAAAATCCATCAAAGTTAACATAACCCTAGTTGAGGCATGGAGACTCTTTTTAGCTCATTTTCTGCATAATCAAGATCAGACTGTTAGGAAAGCAAGTGCAGACCAGAATCTACAGGATCCTATCCCAAACTTTTAGAAATCTATAGGTGGACTAAGTCACCATCTGTGGTCAATTAGTCCCACTACCAGGCCTGAAAAGAGGATTTTTCATTTTTGGATACCCATTTGGCAGATTCTTGTTCTGGCGGATTTTCCCCAAAACTGGACTAAGTTGCCCAACTTGGCGTAAGTGTCCCAGTAACCATTTTTAGTCAACTTTGTAGGATTCCAAAACCTTTATACATTAAATTTTAGATTCCAGGTGCACCTCTCCAGTTCTATTCAGTTATTTCATCATTTACTTGCATTTTTAGGTGTTTTTGCATATCTTGGTGTGTTTTCCAGCACTTTGTATTTCTTAGGTTTAGCATCATTAAATCATTTCTTTCAGTTTATTTCACTTAGAAATCCTATTTAGATATATTTTGTCCCATTTACATTAATATTCAGTGTAGACATTTGCATTTTGGACCCAATTCCTCTACTGGGTATGTGGAGGATTATCATGGAAAAAACAGGCCCTTAAGTGGCAAAAAATTTAGAAAAATCAGAGTTAGCCAACTTGACATTAATTTTTTAATAAGTTATCTATATTATTTAAAAAATATGTAAGAATAGAATTTGTAGAAAATTAAATGTACTTTGTAAACTACTAGGTTTTTTTTTTTTTCTTAAATCTATTTGGTGAAAATTTTAAATTTCAATGCGTAGTACTTAAATTTCAGGAAAAATAAGAAGTAGGTGTCTGTTTGACCACCCTAACCACAATAAAATGATGATATTTTTTTTATAAGTAGAGGAATCGTTCCAGATGTGATGCATATTTTTTTGTAATTTTTTTCCAAGTAAATAATTAATTATGAATTTTTATTGCAACTTTTAAAAAATATAAAAACTCATATGTCTAACCACCTTAACTTGTTCAAAACTTCATGAAATTCAATTTTTTATTTTTTTAATCCTATAGTAGGTGAAGCATCGATGCATATTTCATATTCAAAAAATGTGATACCGTTTGAAAGCTATAGATGTTTTTCAATCAACCTATCAATTAGGACTTTAGTCATAATTCAAATAGAAAATTAATAATAATTATTTATTAAATTCAAAGTAAAGAATAATTAATATTGGTGGAAAGTTAAGAATCTTTTTAAAAAACCCTTTTTGTTTCATCAATTTTGGGTAAAAAAAAAGTCGTCAGCCACATACCCATCATGTATCACCACTTTTTGGCCCATCATGATCTTGCACATACCCTCTTTTTAGGTGAAAAACCTAGAAGATTTAGAGACAACATTTTATTACCAAAATCATTGTCCACATTTTGGTGAACCCGACTTTTGAACATATTTACTTCTGATTTCAAGTGCATCCTAGGTTTCATTTGCATTAGCATTGCATTAGGTATTGCATTGTTTAAATTACATCCTAGGGTTTTCAAACTTGCATTAGTGAAAAGCTCATATTGCTTGCATTTTTACTTCATTTTTCATTGAAAACAACAAAAATTCTATATTTTCATACTATAGTTGCATTTGTGTATTTGAAAAACATCAAATTGCATTCAAAATTTCTGAAAAGTCACAAAAAATCATCACTGGGACTAATTCGCCACATTGGGCGACTTAGTCCTTCTGCACATTTTGCACTATACTTTCTTGCATTTTCTGAGCATTTTTTGCATTTCTGTTTTTTGTTATTGCATTCCTATTACAATTTTGAGAATTGTAGTTATTATCATTTTAATGATTTTAGTTTCATTGCATTTCAATTCACCCACATTTTGAAAACTTTGTATGAGTGTTAGGTGTCCTATTGCTAATACTTTAGTGAGAATAAGTTCACAACTCATGGTATCCCGTAATAACACACTCGTTGTGGACCTAGGGTTTTCCCGAACTACTACTCCTGATATTGACAATAGTGCATTAGGCATGTACCCTACCTTTAGCAATACTTAGCCTTCCAATAATATGCAAATTGACACACAAAATGATCACATTCCGCAAGAAAAATTCATTAACATTCATGAGGATTTTGCACATTTCCAACAAGATTTGTGTCTTGAAAAATTTCAACCACTGCGATTCTTGCTATAGACAACCTTCATCACTTGATTGAAAGTGAGGACGACTTAAAAGTCATGAAAAGAATTGCTAAGATATACAACAAACGTGCTCCTTCCACCTCTAGTACATCCCAACCAACACACACTATGGTTAGTCAAGGAGGCCTTAACACTCCTCCTTCCACAATAGCATTCATACCTACCTACACCATTCTGCAAGTCACCACAACAATGCAACAGGTTAGGAATGTGATTCCTTTCTCAACTATTCCTGCTAGCATTCCTACTTCTTATGTGGCATCGAATGTTCTCTCCTCTTCCACCATACCATCCCTTAGTGTTCCATTCATTTTCCCTACCACTACATACACTTCATTACCACTTTCCATTCAACCTCATCCCACTTACATTGACCCTCTCATCACACAACTTTGCCAAACTGTCTCCTCTATGAAAAAACAAATATCTACCATCAACCAAAACCATAATGGACCACCTACCCATTATGTTCGTAGCAAGCCCATTATCTTTAAAAATCTTCAGAACACTGATGCCACAGGGAATAAAAATGCTTATATTTGAGAAGTATGGAGGAAAAGGCGATCTATTGGCCAAACTATTTCCTAGGACTTTAAAAGAAACTGCCTTAGAATGGTTTTCATCCTTACCCAATAATTCAATTAGTTCATTCAATGAAATAGTTGATGCATTCATAAGTAATTTTTAGGTGCATATGACTCCAAAAAACACGTTGGTTGATTTAATGCAATGTAAAAAAAATACAGAAAAAAAGGTAACTGATTTCATCTCATGCTATTAGTCACTTTATGCCCAACTTGGTGTTAAGATTCCTGATCCGCATCTCCAAAAGATGTTCATTGAAAATTTCCAAATTCAAATCCAAGATAGATTGACCATGATGAAATTTCCCTCTTTCATGCACTTGTGCACAACCCTTTACAATTATCATAATTCAGTTAGTAGTTGTGATGCAAAGTCCACTTCCAACCGAACTAAAAAATATGAACCTAGTACCTCAAACAATTCACAACCATTTTGAAAACCAAACAAAGGGTTCTTACAATTCAATCCCCCTCAACAATCACCTCAACCCATCAAAAACCAAGTAGCAGCTGTTAAAGAAAAGATACCTTATAGTTATGGAGATCCAAAATGACAATTTACAACATTATCAGACACTCTTCATAACACAATGACCTAGCTTATACAGCAAAAAATGATTTATTTACCTGCTATTAAACCATTAGATACAACTAAACCTTTGCCTCCAACCTTTTAGCCTAACGCTTATTGCCATTATCATAGACAAAATGGACATAACATAGAACAATGTAAGTTTCTTAAACACAGTGCAAGACCTCATTGATTTTGGTTGTCTATCCATTTGAAATTTTAACGTTTAAGGCAATACATCTGTTTCCCCAACCAATCAAAATTTGCAAGTTTTTTACCAATCCCATGCCTAAACATAATGTGTCATTCATCAAAGCCAGCGAAACTCAAAACAATGATATGATAATTGTTCATAAAGAGAATGAACATCCTAATCCTATTCCACATACCACTTGTTTTAATCCTATGGATGAAATGGTAGGAGCGATAGATGTTATCCCTCATAAGGGCCAACCTAAGAAAGATCTCGATATTACTTTCTCTTCTAAATATATTCTTCTGAATCTTCTCGATGGTCCTCTCTACATAGCTGGATGTATTTATGATAATTCCACTAATGGGATACTCATAGATCCCGCCTATGGCAAGTATGTGATCATTGAGTAATTTTTGGTCTTACATGATCTTTATCAAGATAGCTATGACAAACCAATTGAATGGATCAAAACACATAATGGTTTTGTGTGCCCTACGATAGGATCGATTGTTCTTCCATTACAAATAGGACCTAAGATAGTGTATCTTACATTCTCTATCATTCCACAGTCAGATCATTTTTTTCTATGGTTAGGCCATCCATGGCTTCACTCAATTAAAGTTGTTCCTTCAGTCATACACAAATGTTTAAAGTTTTCGCATGACAATGATATATTCACTATTCACCATAGTGGATTTAACCCTTTGTCTTCTAAGGGAAATTTCTCATTAGAAGCCTTCTAGCTTGATCCCATGGATCCCATAACACCTTGCAAAGATTTCTTTTTCATTACTTATCAAAAGTTTAAAGCAAAGAAAATTGTCGAATTATCCCTCTACAACCAATCCACATTCACTTCCGATATCCCAATCCTCAATGAGACAATGCTTCAACCTGAACCTAAACCACAACATCTAGATCAACCACCACTAAACACTTCACCTTCTTCATCCAAATGTCCACAAGATAATGAAACCAACCCAATCATGCCTCGTCACATAAAACAAGTTTATAAAGAAAAAGAGAAAGTGATTGACCCATCTCCTATGGTTCCTTTTTTTCCTCCTCTTTGGGAAGAAAATGAGCCTATGGTGGATCAACCCTCTCTTACACCTACACAACTTCAAAATAGAATCAAAAGAAACTATGGTGCTAGGGAGCGTTGGCGTCGACATCATCTCTTTGCTCGTCAATTACAAACTAAAAACAACCAAGAAAATCAACCTCCACCCTTGACAGAAGTAATAAATAATGACCCTCCTCCCCAATCACAACAAAATGATCCAATACAACAACCACAACTCCCGATACACCCTTCATTGGAAATTACCATTCACCCTCCCGTCATTATTAATCTGGATGATGATGATGATGAGGAGGAGATCTCTAAAATAGATGAAGAGGTGCATAATGACTTGAATAAATTATTTTCCTCTTCCATGAGTTTAAATGATAAATCTCCTACAACAAGTGTAGAACCTAGTACTTCCCCTAGTTCGGCCTTTGCAATTGTCCCTTTGGACAGTCAATCGCCCTCACAATACACTGAACATGATTGGGAGGTGGATGACTTGTTAGATGGTTCACTTGCATTCGCCTTGCTAGCCTTTTGCATTTTTCTTTTGTTTTCTTTTTCTTTTTAGCTTCTATGTGTGCATTGTGTTCCCTTGTAATGTGTTTTTTAATGTTCCCCTCTCTTTGCGACATTCTTCTATTTGTACCTCCACTCTTCTATATGTCATGCATTTCTTTTTCCTTTTGCTTCCATTTTGTGTTTTACCTTTTGGGGATGACACAAAGTGTAGAGATGCCCTGTGTCTCTTCCATGTTGACCAAAAGGTCATTTTACCTTTCTTTTTCGCTTTTGTATTGTGTTTTTCCTTTTGGGGATGACACAAAGCATTGATACAACCTATGTGTCTTCCATGTTGACCCAAACGATTAGGTTTTACTTTCTTTTTCACCTTTGTTTTGTGTTTTTCCTTTTGGGGATGATACAAGCTATTGAGACCGAAATGTCTCCTTCATGTTGACCCAAAAGCTTTTTCCCTTTCTTTCACCTTTTGATTTTCTTTTTGCTTACGTTTTTCCTTTTGGGGACAATGCAAAGCATTGAGACTACAATGTCTCTTCCATGTTAACCCAAAACGGATCATATTTTTTCTTTTGTTTTCCCTCTCTTTGTGTCATTCTTCTAGTTCTGTGTATTTGGGGAATGATGATAGTTTCGAGCTCTTTAATACAACCATTGCAGCAACGAACATACTAACCCAATATCCATAGATCCTTTATGTGTTAGGTGTGTTCCTTTTCTTTTACATGACGAAGCCTCACTTAGAAATGTATGACTTGGCATAGGGGCTTTCCAAGTTGGCTCTCATGTCTTGTTTCTTTTTGCATTTTTCATTTGCTACTTTAAAGTAATTGCTCACAAAACGATGTGTAGAAATTCCTTTAAAGTGGGGGAATACATTGGCATTATTCATTTTACATTTTTCTTTTTTCTTGGTTCTTAGTGCAGCCTTGTTACTTCATACAATGTGTGTCACTTTGTGGATGACATTGGGTGTGATGTCCCTCATAAGCATGGTCTATCCTAGCATATTATATTCCTCTTGGTGGTCTGATGCGACGCACTGCATCCCCTAAGTTGTGAATATTTTATTCTATGATTGGTCCTCTCTTGGAGACATTAGACACAATGTACCCTAAGTTATCAACCTCACATGAACTAAAAAAGACTCATTTGAACATCTCTTACATGTTGCATTTTGCATTTACATGGCCACCTTTGATAACACAACTTGCATGCCTATGGTGCCATTTCATTTGTTCATGAGTTATAAGCATACAAACTTTGCTTGTCTCATGAAGCACGAAATGACATTGTCTTTGTGGCACCTTATTAAAGTTATCAAGAGGTATAACTTTGATATGATTGAGAAAGAAGCCCATTCTGAGGCACGACTTTCCCCATAGCCACCTTTCGGTATTTCTCACCCCGTGGACAACCAAAAGTTATGTGGCCCTAGAGTGAGTATGTTGTGGATTTCACACCCCACAGGCAACCAAAATTTTCATGGCCCCAAAGTGAGTATACTTGGTCCTTCTCACCCGACAAACAACCATAAGTTCCATCACCCCATAGTGAGTACACATTTCTTATTTCAAACAAAACAACCTAGATCTAATCCACAACAGGCTAGAAAAATGATCGAAGCTTTCATTCATTCCTTTTCATCACCTTCATGTGTGTTCATTTGTGCCTATGTTTGGTTTGCCATGAGATCTTGATCCCAGGGGCTTTCTCATCCCTCTTTATTATTGTTGTTTCATCTTACCAGCATGTGTGCATTTGGATCCCTTTTGATGTGCACGTTGGGCGACTTTAGCATGAGTTTGAAGCAAATTCATCATCTCACTAAAGTAGGGGGTTAATGTGTCACCAAAAAATGTATAGTTGACATTTTTGTGCTCACTTGAGTCTCTCTTATGGAAATTGGCTTGATTTTTCCTAGATTTAATGTTGTAAAGTGGTCAACATGTTCACATTAGGTCTTGGACCCTTTATAATCATTAAGACTTCTAAGATGTCTTATAAAGGTGTTGTGAAGTGTTGTAACCCACTTTCATGCTTTTCTAGGACCCTTTCATCATAATTCACTTAAATAATGCCTTTTTATCACTTACCAAGTCTTATTTCAAAGTCTTGTAAAGATTTGTAACAAAATTTCATGCTTTTCTAGGCTTGTCATCATAAATTCAACACTTTCTCATGTTTAAATGGACCCTGAATGCACTCTTCTACCATTCTTAAGTGTATTTTTTAGGATATTCCTGTTAGAAAACATTTAATGCCCTTTAATTCTTGACACCAACTTAAATTTATTAAGTGGGACTAAGTCGTCAACAAGGGTGACTTAGTTCTATTTGGCACAAAAATCAAAATTATTTCAATTTTCTAGTAGGATTTTATTCTCTTACCCTTGAGACCGGCCTGTGATGTGTTATTTTTGGGAATTAATGGAAAATCAAGTATAAATAAGGGTTTTTATTCTCATTTTCATCTTCTAACATCTCCTAATCTCTTGCAATATCATAACTCATTAAGCATTCAATCACTCTAAGCATTATCAAGTCATCCTTTGGAACATTTCATTGCATATCTTCATATTTCTACATTAAGGGTTTGGTAAGTTTATTGCATTGTATGTTATCTATTTATCATTCTCTTTCTATTTCATTTAATTTCATAAGGTTTGACTACCAAAGTGGGGTTTGACCAAGGAAAACCCCTATACTCTAACCCTTAACCTTTTTTCCCCTCTTTGCATGTGTGTTTGTAGACTTTGTATGCAAATTTATCAAAGAGTTTGGTGTCAAAAAGTGGTCAACAATCCATCAAAGTCAACATAACCCTAGTTGAGGCTTGGAGACTCTTTTCAACCCGTTTTCTGCAGAATCAAGATCAAACACCTATTAGGAAAGCAAGTGCAGACCATAATCTATGAGATCCTATCCCAAATTTCCAAAAATATGTAGGTGGAATAAGTCACCATATGTGGTGAATTAGTCCCACTTCTAGGCTTGAAAATAGGTTTTTGCATTTTTGGATACACATTTAGTAGATTCATGTTCTAGCAAATTTTCCCTGAAACTGGACTAAGTTGCCCAACTTGGCGTAAGTGTCCTAGTCAATATTTCCAGCCAACTCTACAAGATTCTAGAACCTCTCCACATCATATTTCAGATTCCATGTGCACCTCTCCAGTTTTGTTTAGTTATTTCATCATTTACTTGCATTTTTAGGTGTTTTTGCATATCATAGTGTGTTTTCCAGCACTTTGTATTTGTTAGGTTTAGCATCACTAACTCATCTTTCTTTCAGTTTATTGCACTTAGACATCATATTTAGATATATTGAATCTTATTTACATTAATCTTGAGTGTAGAAATTTGCATTTTGGACCCAATTCCTCTCTTTTTAGGTGAAAAGGCTAGAAGAGTTAGAGGCAACTTTGGGAAATCCAAAATCATTTTCCACACATATTAAGGGTTAATTGGATTAATATGGATCTGAATTTTTATGATGGTTTTGAAGTTTTAAGATACAACTAATTAACCACCCCTCTTAGTTGTCTTGTGCATTCAACAATTGGTATCAGAGCAAGGTTCCTTGGAAGAAAGCTTAACTGATTGAGGTAGATCTAGGATGACACACAAGAAATATTTTCCCTTGTTTGATGGATCAAATTATACATTTTGGATGACAAGGATGGAAGGTTTTTCGGTTTCTCTTGGATTTGAAATCTAGAAGTCTATTGAGACTGGATATTCTATACCTGTGAATGGCCTAAGTACTTCTAATGAGATGAAGGCCTATGAAAACAATGGTAAAGCAAGTTATTCTCTCTTAAGTGGTCTTGCTAATTATGAATTGGTGAAAGTTATGAATCTAAAAACTGCTCAAGAAATTTGGGTAAAGTTAGAAAGCATTTATGAAGGAGATGATAAGGTCAAACAAGCTAATATGTAGAATCTGAAGATCATGTTTGAGACCCTAGGAATGTCTGAAGATGAAAAAATCACAAGCTACTTGAAGAAGGTGGATGAAGCTATCAACAACATCAGAGGTCTTGGTGGAGAAGTGTTCAAAAGAAGAAGTGGTAAAGAAGACCTACTCAAAACTCTTCCTAAAGCTTAAAGTCAATTTTTTTTCTATTGAATAATTACAAAATTTGAATAAATATACCAGAGATTATTTGTATGGATCTTTAACTACTTTTGAAATGAGAGGATTTGGTACAAGTAGTGCAAAAATTGAGATTACTTTTAAGGCTGGCAAATCAAAGAAGACTATGGAATCAGATTAGGAGGATCTTGATGATGTAGAAGCTAACTTTGTGAGAAGAATGAAAAATGGCATTGGAAAGTACAAAGGTAAGTTTTCTTTCAAATGTTTTAGTTGTGGAAAGATAGACCCCAATATGCTCCAAGATGTCCAAATAGAGTGTTGAATGACAAAATAAGGAGAACAAAGATAAGATGATCAACAAAATTTATTATGAACTAGATAAGATGCAATTATATCTGATGATGAATCTGATTATGGAGATGATGAGGATGGTGAATTCTTGTTCATGGATTTAAAGATGAAACTAATTCTACTAACTCTAAGATATGTGTGAAGGAAAGGGCTCTAGAAGCAAGTGCTACTACTGAAGGCACTTTGGTGTCTACTTTTCATGCTAGATAGGAGAAGAACTATTGGATCATTGAAAATGGATGCTCCAATCATATGACAGGTGATAAGAGTAAGATTATTAAACTTGAAAAATATGGACTTGTTAGGTTTGGTCATGAAACATCTACTAAGATGTGTGGAAAAGGCTCAACTAGTTTTGATGGAAAGCATAATACTAATGATGTTCCTTATGTTAAGGGTTTAAGAAAACCTCTTGAGTGTTGGAAAAATGTGTAGAAAAGGATACAATCTTATGTTTCAAGATGATGGTTGTGAGATTAGAAAAGGCTTTGGAATTGTGATTGTTGCTAGAAGAAGGACAAATGGGAATGTCTATCAACTCAAAGGAGTTGATGGTTATTTTTTCACGAATTAGATCAATGAGAGTTAGCTATGGAATAGAATAATGTGTCACATCAATATTGATAGCCTAGTGAGAATAAGTTCAGTTCAAGATGTGAGAGATCTGCTAAAGGTTACAAAGCCTATCAATGTTATTTGTAAGGAATGTCAAGTTGGAAAGTAAGCAAGAAGAAATTTCAAAGTCAAAGAGTAATCTTCTATTAGACTATTGGAATTGGTGCATACAGATCTTTGTGGTCCTACCAGAGTAAGAAGTCTTCAATATGGCAGGTATTTAATTCTATTGATTGATGATTATTCTAGAGTGACATGGGTTACTTTTCTCAAAGAAAAATCAAAAGATATGGATAAGTTTAAAGGATTCAAAGTTATGTTTGAGAATGAAATAGATATGAAAATCAAAATTTTGAGGCCTGACAAAGGTGGAGATTTCACCTCTAATGAGTTTAACATTTTTTATGAGACTCGTGGAATAAAGAGGTATTTATCTGTCCCTAGGAATCCTCAGGAAAGTGAAGTGGTTGAAAGAAAGAATAGGATTTCTCAAGAAAATGCAAGAACAATGATGAATCTTGAATCAAATCTACTAGAAGTCTATTGGAGAGAAGTTGTTCATACTATTGTTTACATAATTAATAGATGGCAAGAAAGAGAAAAAACACAAAGACTTCTTATAACCTATGGTATGGAAGGATTCCTACTATTAAATACTTTATAATGTTTGGAAGACAATGCTATATTAGAAGAGATGAAGAAAACTTAGGAAAGTTTGATGCAAGGTATGATGAAGGTATCTTCCTTGGATATTCTACTAAAAGAAAAGCTTACCTATGCTACAACAAATGGCTAAGAAATATTTTTGAGAGTGCAAGTGTCAAGGTTGATGAATATTTACAAAAGAATTCAAGGGTGATAGATGGATATGAATCAAATGAGTTTTATTGCAAAGAAGAAGAAAAAGCTAAGGAAAAAGAAGTGCAGGTTGAAGAAGAAGAAGCTTCAGAAAATATTCTTAAAACTCCTAAGTATGTGTAGAAGAATCATTTTGAAGAAAAAATCATTGGTGATAAGAGAAAAGGTATAATGACAAGAAGGAAATTTTCTAAAGAACAAGTAAATCTATGCTTACTTTCTGAAGTTGAATCCAAAATAGTAATTGAAGCATGCAAGGATGAGTATTGGATCAAGGCTATGGAAGAACAGTGAGAGCCTATTAGAGTTATCAAAGGGATAGCTTTGGTATGGTAAGTATAGTGAGAGCCTGTAGGCCTAGCATAAATTTCTCACTAAGCCACTTTCCTGGGGGGTCACCTAGTGGATGGCCTGAGGTTCAATTAGCCTCAAGTGAGTGTGCATTGCTTGCATAGAAAACATCAAGTTCTGCTTGTGAATGTTCCTAGACAAACAACCGAAACATTTGTTCCACATCTCGTTTAGTAGTCGAAGCTTGATCCACCCCCCCTCTTGGACAAACAGTCGAGATGTGTTCCACATTGTGCTGGACAATCGAAGCTTGATCTACCACCCATCTCTTCTAGGTATTTGATGTTGTATGATTGAGCATATTTTTCATGTCTACATACATGTGTCTTGAATGTCTAATTTAGTGTGATTTTGACATGGGGTCATCCTCTCACTAAAGTGGGGGATAAATGTAATGTAAGAAAAAGTGTCATTTTTTCACAATTAATTTGGGAATTAATAATAAAGGGACATAATTATGCCTTCATTTAATGTTGTAATATGTATTCTACATATTCACATTTATTTTAGGGCCCTATTGATTAAAATGGACTTAATTGTGCCTTAATGTGGGGTTGTAAAGTGTATTTATTTACATTTTCACACTCATTTAGGGATTAAATAATTAATTGAGGTGAATTTACCTTTAATTCCAGCTCCTTTAATTCAAATCCAAGCCTAATTATTTGCAATTGTTGAAGAGGAAACCCTACATTCACTAATGACATAACATAATACTTGTCATTGGAGAATGTGTGTTATAGGTAAGTGATCTAGGACCCATTCGCCTAAGGGTGAATGGGTCCTCACTTAGACCTAGGACCTAAATTTTTATTATGTTTTTGGAAATATTTTAATGATTTCAAATCCATATTCACATGTCGGCTTGTGTTATTTGAATTTTGGGAAATTTATGTTACATACCTATAGATATAAGGTCATTTCACTATGTTTCATCTAAGTTTTTAAGTGTTCAAGTACAAGAGCTAAAGTGAGATTTCAAGAGAATTTCAAGGCATTCAAGAGTAGATTTATTGAAGAATTATTGTAGCAATCAAGATCCATTCATCATGTCAAAGTCTTCCTGCATCATGCATGTTATTTGAGTTAATATGTTGATGTAGTGTTCAAGATCCATCCAAGCATTCAAAGGCATTGTTTCAAATCAAGTTTCAAGATCAAGGTCCACATCCATTGAATCCATTTCATGCAAGTTGCATATCTACATTCCAAGTTTCATTCAAATTTTTGGTGAGTTGTGACATTTATTTGTTCATTCATCATTCCTTCATGTTTCATTTTTTCATTACAAGGTTTAATTACCAAAATGGGGTTTGACCAAGATAAACCCCTATTCACCATAAATAAATAAAAATCCCTCTTGATTTGTTTTTGTAGATTTAGGTGGAAGATCCCTTGAGGAGAAAAATTGAAGAAGTTGTCAAAGTTGCATTTGTTGTCATCATTGTTGTAATTTCACGGAAACTCACTTGCAAGATTTATTTTTAGCTATCTGACTATGAAAATCGAGAATCTAGGAGTGCATACAAATGAGAAGAGAACCCAAAAACCATTTTATAGAGCCCTACCTAGGACCCATTCCCCATAGGGTGAATGAGTCCTTAGATAGCTTTAGAAAAGAACGTTTAGTGACTGGTACACATCATCTTTTCTTTCTCAAATCTACATTTTGATTTCTGGTTCCATAAAAATTGAGCTTAATCTATTAGTTTCACTTTGTAGATTGCATTTTGGAATTGATTTTCTATTTTTGATCTTTTTCCCTAAACCATAGATTTTATGAGGTGTAGAATGCTATGACTCTCTTTTGCTCAATTAGGGTCTTTCACCTAATGGAAAGAGATAGATCCCACACCCAAAATCTAGGTGGTTAACTCAAACTAATGTATGTATGATGAAATTAAGACTAAATTCAATTATCTAAATACTTCTAATTAGTAAAATCTATTGATTATCAAGTGAAAACTATTAACAAATTGTTGGAAAACACATTGTGATATGCAAAAAACACCTAGAAATGAATGCAAACTACAACAAAATTTCATGAAACTAAAGTGTACACTTGAGATATTGATGAAGACTGCAAATGACATCTGGAATGTTGTTGATCCAGATTTTTAGGCCTGGTGGGACTCATTCGCCATTCTGGGCGAATTAGTCCCATATTTGTGAAACTTCTCTAGAACCTGTTTCAGAAAAATGGGTGTCTGAAAAATGTAGAAAACCAAAAGCAGGCCTGGAAGTGGGACTCATTCAGCACCAATGGTGAATGAGTCCACTTTTGAATTTTTGAAGATTCAAAGATGGAAATAGGAGCTTTCTGTCTACACTTTCTGCATCTCTAGATGTTTGGTTCTAAAACTGTCAAATTCAGGCCTGAAGGTGACCTTTTGTTGATGTTTAGCCTTATCCAATGAAGAGATGAATTGAACAAATTTTCAATTCAATATTCAATGATTTATAAAACTCCAAGATGCCTAAATCTGCAAACACACAAGACAATAGAGAAATGTTGAATGTTAGGTCATGGGGGTTTGCCTTGGTCAAACCCCTTTTAGGTAATTAAACCAAAATAGAGAAAGAATGTAATGAAGCATGCAACAATGGAGTTGATTACCTTTCCATGATGTTTGATCTTAAATATTTGCAGCAAAACATGAATAATCTACCCTTGAATGTATGAAAATTGTTATCTTAATGACTTGAAATGATGAAACCCTAACTTGCTTGACTTGAGATGGAAGAATGATGGATGAATAATGAAGAATGGTTATGATTTAGGGTTTTGATACTTGATTTTATAGGAAATTCACCTTATTTTCCCATAAATTGGATCCCTAAGGCCAACATGTAAAAATAGTAAACTTAAATTTTAGTTTTTCACGCTCAAAGTTTAAAAATGGGCCAAATGGGACTCATTCTCCACCCATGGCAAATGGGTCCCACCATGGGACTGATTCGGAATGGATGGATAATGGGTCCCATAGGGGCCATTTTTCCAGCTAAGATGGCAGGAAATAAGGAAATAAGGTTTTTATGGTGACCATGTCGAGTATTTCATCAAATAATGCCTTAGGATGCACAATATGGGGTAATAGGGGCCTAGTAATGATGATGTAAAGGTCAATTAGGGCTTATGACATAGAATTCAATGTGAAAGTGTGATTAAATACACTTTACAACACTAAAATAAGTTCCACACAGCATGGGAAGTCACAACATCCAATGTGAATGTGTAAATCACATTACAACACTAGATTAATATTAAGTTTAATTCAAAAAACTTCTAGATTAATGTAAATATGCAGTTAAATACATTTTATAATGTTGAATTAAGGGAAGATGGGTTCATTAAGTCTAGAAAAGCGTGAAATTCATTTACAACACTTTACAACACCCCTACAAGACATCGTTAAATGCATTTGAAAGGGTCCAAGACCTAGTGTGGATGTGAAAACACCTCACAACACCAAATCAAGGCCTTATTAATTCCAATTTATCATCATCTATTGCCAAAATCAAGAAAGTTGTCTTTTTTCTATGGTACATTTAGCCCCCACTTTAGTGAGAGGATGAACTTGCTTCAAACTCACACTAAAGTAGACATTCAAGAGAGATCTGAGTGTACAAATGCAGATGACAAAGAATGACAAAGATCAAGAAGGAAATCAAGCCCCCATGACCCATAGTCCTAAGTCAAACCATCAAGATACATAATCATGCAATGGAAAGAACCAAGAAGAAGAGAAAGATGAAAATGAAAAGGTGGATCAACCTTCAATCCTTTGTCCAACTAGTTGTGGATCAAATCTAGGTTGTTTTTCCAAAAGGAAAATGCATAATTACTCTGGGGTGATGAAACTCCTGGAGGTTTGCTAAGTGAGAAGGCCCAAAAGGTGATAAACATACACTAGTTGGTATGCACTCACAAAAAAAATAGGTGGCTATGGGGAGTGTCGTGCCACTGAATGGGCTTCCCGCTCAACCATATCAAATTTATACCTCCTAATAACTTTAATAAGGTGCCACAAGGGGAAATGGGTTTTTAGCTCTATGAAGTAAGAAAAACTTCATATGCTTGACACTCATAGAAATTGTTAATGGAAAATGGTGTAAGGAATGTTCAAAGGGATTTTTCTTAGGTCATGCAATGTCTCATCTTAGGGAACATCATTCTTAATGTCTCCAAGAGAGGATAAGTGCAAACAGTCTGATCTAGTTTCCAAGAGAGGACAAATGCAAGGTCTCATCCTGGGCAACATTGTACCTAATGCTTCCAAGAGAGGAAATTGCAAGAAAAAGAAAAGCACACAATGAAATGTGAGTGGTGATGTATGCCCCCACTTTAAAGTGGTTGCGAGCACCAGTACCATGAGAAATTGCTTTAAAGTAGAAGGAGACATGAGATATTACTCGAAAATTCCTATGCCAAGTCATATGTTTTCTAGAAGCTATGTCATGAAAAGGGGAAGTATGTCACATGTGAGCCAACTTAAGGCCTGTTGTCCACATCCCAAGATTGCTATTATATGTTCATGAAAGGTTAACCAGTAGCCAAAGGAGGCAATGACAAGTGACATACCAAGAAAATATTTTCTAACCTCTTGCCCCCACTTAGTGTAGGACAAAGGTGAGCTGAAATGATTTATGAGATGAATGGTAGAGTGAAAATCGTTATCAATTAGAGGAATTAGGTGCCCCCCATAGAGAGGAGAATACCAAACACCTTAAGATGTTAGATTATACAACTCAAAGAATTACATTCATTAGTGGAGTGACCATGAACTCTATGATAGGCACAGAATGAAGTCTTGTAAGAGAATTTCTTTCGAGTTCTAGGGGGAAGGGTGATCATGTGATCTTGAAGGAGTCTCGACAAGATTCCCTAATGATCAATGGTGGAAGGTGGTCTTATGGCTTGCGTCAAAGATACTCTTACTTAGTATTAGATGTCATACTTATGCAAGTTTCTCTAGATTGCGAGATTTTATTCTCACTCTTATAGGAGGAGGGAAAATCTATCGGATGCAAATCATTAGTGTCTTAAAAGATGGAATTGACATTAATAAAAGGTGTATTTAGTTGTTGGATAATTTGTAAAGGATAACAATAAAGACCACTAGTATCTATCAATTCAGGATGCTTTATAGTTAAGGTTGGCTTAGAAGAATGTTGTGTGAGAGTGTTGATGTTGAGGGAAGGCTTGATTACTTCTATCAAAGGACAATAACCAAGACCATGAGTTTTTCCTTGTGTGTTAGGATCGATGGGGACACAAATACCTTTCTCTCTAGCACCACATCCTTTTCCACTATAGCCAAGTTGTTTCATAAGTTCATAACCTTTTCCATAAAGCTTTTTCATTTCTTTTGAATCAGGTGGTTGGTCACTGTTGTGTTTGAAAAAGTTTGTTGTGTAGTTTGCTTCTTTGTCTAAAGTGGTTGAGGTGGATGCTTTTGAAGGATCCTCTACTTTTCCATTTTCCTTATTTGAATCATTGTGTATGATCTTGTACTCACCCATGAAGTCATGTTCAAAATCCAAGGAACCCCAATCATCGTCTAATAGCTTCATGTGTTGTTTAAATTGTTGTTTGTTGTCATTTGGTGTACAGGTTCCATTGGTCTAGTTGATGTTGATGTGTTTAATGAATTCAAATTTTTTTTCTCAAGTTGTAAGACACTATCAGGTTCAAGATCAACATCAAGTCTATGGACTATGTTTTTGTAGATGTATTTCATTTTACAATGAAGATTCTGGAAGGAACACCTTTCATTGCATGAATCCATTGTCTTCCTAAGATAAGATTGCATGAAATTTCATATGGCATAACATAGATTGGTGTATTCAAGGTGACCACTCCAATAGTAGAAGCATAATGATTACCCCTAGCGCTTTATTTTCAATATTGTCAAATACCTTAATAGAGAAAGAATTAGGCCAAATGGTTGATTGATCAATGCCAAGCCTATCCAAAAGGGTCACACTACACACATTAAGGGCAGAACCCGTATCAACAAGAGTTCTCTTTATCCCTTTTTGTTTTTATTGTGCTATGATCGTGAAAGGTTAATTTTTTTTTTGCACATCCAAAGAGGGAATTTCACTTTGGTGGAAAACAATGTCAGCGTTTAGTCCTTGAATCATGGCTACTATATCAGTTGGTGGTACATTAGAAGGGACAAGAAAATTTTGTAAGGTTTTTTGGATCTGTTGTGATAGTGAGGGGAGGCTTGAATAAGGTCCCACAATGATATCTTAGTAGGAGTATCCTTAAGTTGCTCGACAAGACCATATTCCTTGCGACTTGGAAAGACAGGGTTAGGTGGGATAGGATTAGGAAATGGTAATGGTGTCAGGGTTGGTTGTTGTGGTTGTGGATTATTTCTAGTGTTATATGTATGAGCAACGATATTATGACTTGGTTGCTACAACATATTATTTTGAGGTGGGTAGAGAGTGAGTTCAAGTTTATGTGAAGGGGGTTAAAGGATGAGTTGAGGTTGAATAATATTAATATCCCTTGGTGAATGAGAGGACCTACATTGTCTTTGAAGGACATAATATCATTATTGTCAATGTTATCTTTGTCTTGGATCATAATATCCTCCCTAGAAGGAGATTTCTTAGGAGAACAAAAAACCACATGTTCGTGACAATTAAGGTTTGGTTCATACAAGATAACTTAATCACAACTAAGGGAGTTATTAATGGTTGAATTCGTTTGATTATTGATAATAGGGAGATTAGGGGAAGACTCTATTCGATCGTTCATTTTTTGTAAGGTCTTATTCTTTTGTTCCATATTATCTACCCTACTAGGAGAGCTTGTAATATGTTCATCTGAGTTTGAAATTTGTAAAGTAGCTTCATCACAAGTGTGAGAGGCATCAAGAGAAGAACCATTATGATTTTCAAATAGATCTTCCCATAGAATAGGGACATTAGGGAAGGTAGGGGAAATTTTCTCATGATCTAGAATAGGTATATCTTCTAACACTAACCTATCCTCTTTGCAACGAGGAGGGATATTAGGAGAAGAACATGTTTGATTATCATCATTATGGAGACTAGGTAAGGTAATGTCTAGAAATGTGTCTATGATCTCATCTTCTTGTTGTGTTGTGTGATCATATTGATTACTTAGTGTGATGTCCTCTTCTTTAGTAATGTTATGTCTAATAGGAGAGGTAAGAGGAGAGAAACAACTCATATTTTCAAAACTCTCATTAATTGCTTCTTCTAGCACTAAAATATCTACTTCACAAGTGTGAGAGATAAAAGGAGACCAAATGTGATTTTTATGATTATCCAAGGTTTCTTTCACTAGACTAACCTCATCCACAAAAGGGGAACTAGGAGAGGGATCTATGACGAACAAAAAGAGAGGAGAAAGGACCTCATATTCATATGCATTTAACAAAATTCTCTTACAACATGCAATAAGATCTAAAAATAGAACATGAAAGATGATAACTATAGAAATTTGTAATGAAAACATGATGGAATGATTATTCTACAAACTTGAAATTTAAACTATGCATGAAATGGGCTAATTTAGGCTAGATGTAATGAAATGAATGTTATAGAAACTTGACCAAATAATATAGTTAGGTGATGGCACCAAATAGAAGCTAAAAAAATAGGGTTTTCAGTGCTATAAATGGTAGTTTCAAGGGTGAAAAGGGACTAATTCGGCCAAGGTGGCAAATGAGTCCCAATATGGACTTTTTTCAGAATTTTCAAAAAAAATTGAGAGATTTTGATGTTTTTTGAGTGCTATAATGCAGACCTAAGTTAAAAATGCATAATTTCAAAAAAATTAAAGGAATTTAGATGCCAACAATGCAACCTAAATACACTTTTTATGAATGCAAAATTTAACACCTAGCGTGCAAATGAATCAAGCAAACCCTAATGCAAGGTCAATGCAAGCTAGATTTATGATGATGGACTCCAAATCAGTCAAGAAATTATTCAAAAAGCAGGTTTTCCAAAATGAACCATAGATTTTGTGGATTCTATGGACTTCTCTTGCATTCTTAGGGTCTTTCACCTATTAAAAGGAGAGAGATAGATCCCACACCCAAAATCTAGCTGGTTCACTCAAACTAATGTATGTATGATGAAATTAAGACTAAATGCCATTATCTAAATGTTGAAAATTAGTAAAATATATTAATTATTAAGTGAAAACTATTGAAATGCAACTTGTTGGAAAAGGCATTGTGATATGCAGAAAACACCTAGAAATGAATGCAAATTGCAACAGAATTTGATGAAACTGAAAATGTGCACCTGAGATATTGATGAAGACTGGAAATGACATCTGGAATATTGTTGATCCTAATTTTTAGGCTTGGTGGGACTCATTCGCCATTCTGGGTGAATTAGTCCCATGTCTGTGAAACTTCTCTAGAACCTATTTCAGACAAATGGATGTCTAAAAATGCAATAAACCAAAAAAGGGCCTGGAAGTGGAACTCATTCACCACCCATGGAGAAT
This sequence comes from Sequoia sempervirens, assembly GCA_007258455.2. Lineage (NCBI taxonomy): Eukaryota > Viridiplantae > Streptophyta > Pinopsida > Cupressales > Cupressaceae > Sequoia > Sequoia sempervirens. The sequence goes on along the minus strand of VDFB02000141.1, from coordinate 352,668 downwards.
GAATCCACTTTTGAATTTTTGAAGATTAAAAGGAGGAAATAGGAGCTTTCAGTTTGCATTTTCCGCTTCTTCAGGGGTTTGGTTCAGAAACTATCAAATTTGGGCTTGAAGGTGACTTTTTGTTCATGTTTAGCCTTATCCAATGAAGAGATGACTTGAAAAAAATTACAATGAAATCTTCAATTATTTCTAAACCTCCAAGATGCCTAAATATGCAAAAACACAAGACAATAGAGAAATGTTGAATGTTAGGTCATGGGGGTTTGCCTTGGTCAAACCCCTTTTAGGTAATTAAACCAAAATAGAGAAAGAATGTAATGAAGCATGCAATAATGGAGTCAATTACCTTATCATGATGTTTGATCTTGAATGTATGTAGCAAAACATGAATAATCTACCCTTGAATGTATGAAAATTGCTATCTTAATGAATTGAAATGATGAAACCCTAATTTGCTTCACTTGAGATGAAAGAATGATGGATGAATAATGAAGAATGGTTATGATTTAGGGTTTTGAGACTTAAATTATAGGTAATTCACCTTATTTTCCCATAAATTGGATCCCTAAGTCTAACTTGTAAAAATAATAAAAATTAAATTTTAGTTTTTCCTACTCAAAGTTCAAAAATGGGCCAAATGGGACTCATTCGCCACCCATGGCAAATGGGTCCCACCTGGATGTGATTGATTTTCCATGGATGGGGAATGGGTCCCACAGGGACCATTTTTCCAACTAAGATGCTAGGAAACAAGGTTTTTATGGTGACCATGTTGGGTATTTCATCAAATATTTCCTTGGGATGCACAATATGGGGTAATAGGGGCCTATTAATGATGTAAAATACAATTAGGTCTTGGTACATATAATTTAATGTGTAAATGTGATTAAATACACTTTACAACACTAAAATGAGGTCCACACAGCCTGGGAAGGCACAACATCTAATGTGAATGTGTAAATCACATTACAACACTAGATTAACATTAAGTTTAATTCAAAAACCTTCTAGATTGATGTGAAGATGTAGTTAAATACATTTTATAATATTGAATTAAGGGAACATGGGTTCATTAAGTCTAGAAAAGCATGAAATTCCTTTACAACACTTTACAACACCTTTACAAGACATCGTTAAATGCATTTGAAAGGGTACAAGACCTAGTGTGGATGTGAAAAACACCTCACAACACTAAATCAAGGCGTTATTAAGTCCAATTTATCATCAACTATTCCCCAAATCAAGCAAGTTGCCCTTTTTCTATGGTACACTCCCCAAAGTGTTGTTTAAAATCAAGAGCCTTGTCCTTGCACATAAATGAAATTTGTAAATTCACACTTTGAATTGACTCACCTCAAGGTTGGCAGTCCACCCATACTACCATTTTAGGGGAATCCCTCTTTTCCCCTAACCTATTTTTTGTTGTTTCACTAGGTATTGCCAAAACTTCTCCAAGGCATGTATTATATCTAGAATCTCTTTATCATATACTGAGTACCCTCTTTTTTAGGGTTTCAACTTTCTCCTCTCAAAGGAAATAGGATTCCCCTTCTAAGAGAGGGCGACTATGATTCCTTCACTGAAGGCGTCACTTTTTACAACAAATGGAAGTGAGAAATTTGTAATTGAAAGAATCAGATAAGAACTCATTACCTATTTCAACTTTTCAAAGGTTATTTATGCTTTCTTCACCCATTCAAATGCTCTTTCCTTGGTTAGGCTAGTGAGCACTATTGCAAGCTGAGAAAAACCTCTGACAAACCTTTGATAGTTAGCTACACAATCCAAATAATCCTCCCAACTGAGACACATTGGTAGGGGGTGGCTAATCCAAAATATCTTGTACTTTTTGTTTATCAACCTGGAGTCTTTTGGCACATAGGAAATTCCCTAGATATAATATCTTCGTTAACCCAAACTCACATTTGGACATTTTTTCAAGGAGAGTGTTGTTCCAGTATTGCCATAACTATGTCTAGGTGCTTCAAATTTTCTTCTTATGTCTTTCTATAAATAAAAATATCATCAAATAAAACAAACAAAAACTTCCTCAGGTGCTTACTGAAGACATGATTCTTGCATGATTGGAATTTTTTCAGAGCATTAGTGAGGCCAAAGGGAATAACCAAATACTCAAAATTCCCATAGAGACATCAGAAAGCAGTCTTCTAAACATCTTCTTCTCTCATGTGAATTTGATGGTATTTGGACCTCAAGTAAATATTTTAGAAGTACCATGCAATAATTCATCAACCATTTCATCTATCTATGGTATTGGGTATCTATATTCTTTTGGTCTTTTCTTGAGTGCTCTATAGTCTATACAGATCCATAGAGTGCCATCCTTATTTTTTACTAGCACCACAAAAGATGCAAATGGATTGGAATCTGATCCAAGATATACCCCATACCTATAAGTTCCCTAATTTATTTCCCTATATCTTCATTATACATCTTGGGATGGTGGTAAGAGGTGGTCATGAATAGGTTAGATTCAGATTCAAGTTCTACAATGTGTTGTAAACCTTTGTGTGCTGGTAATTAGGGAGCTATATCACTGAAGAACAATACTTATCCAAAATATTTTGTATATCAACATGAACTTGACTATTCATACCTTTAAAAGGCTCTTTTGAGATTACCAGATAGTTGGTAGCCCAAACCACTTTGCTCTTCTGAAATATCCTCTCCATTATCCTAGTTGAGACAACTTATAGAGCCCTATTTTCTATTCCTTTTATTACCATCATTCCCATCAACTCTAAATTCGAGTTCCATCATTTGGTAGTTTTTAGAGTACTCACCTAATGAATGTAGCCACTAAAAACCCATAATCACATCAATATCACCCAAACCAATAACATATAAATCATCAAAAACCTTATGATCTCCAAAGACTATGTCCAAATTTTGGATTTTATCCTTACAAGGTAGATTATACCCATTCACCACAGTGACATTGAAGCCTAAAAAATATTTCGATGTAGCTCTAGTCTTTTCACAAGCCCTTCATCAATGAAGTTATGAGTAGCTCCTCCATCAATCAACACAACCAATCTTTGTCTGGTAAGGAATCCCTAGACCTTGAAAGGATGATATCTATGCACACCTAAGAGTAAGGTCGAGGCATTGGTCTACTATTATTTTTCTTCCTCATCAGGTGGTTCTTCTAGATCATGGAACTCCTCTAATTCATTTGATTTGGATTCCTTATTAGAAGTTACTTATATATAGTGAAATTTCCCCTTACTTAGACATCTGTGTCCTAGAACCCATCTCCCCCTACACAAAAAGTATAGTTTCTTCCTCTAGAGATCATTCCTTGCTTCATTATCCAACCTCTTAGTGGGTACTGATGGTGCAGTCTTTTGTACTAGTGTATGAAAACCTTTCTTCTAAAGACCACATTTTTATTTCCATGGAGTAGTAGCTTTGGGTTGATGTGCCAAATTTTTCTTGGGAATGGAGGGTTCAAGCTATAAACTCCTAATAGCATCATGCATAGTTGATGGTTCAAAAGCTTTAACACAATGCTTTAAGGGTTCCTCAAGTACTTGTAGGAAAATATAAATGATTCTCTTTTTTGATATGTTAGGAAACATAATTATAGTCTTTTGGAATTCTTCTAAACACTCATTGATTGTGGTTTTTTTTTTTTTATCTTGGAAAGCTCCTTGAAATATTCTTCCTCATCTCTAAGCTCAAACCTTTCAAGAACCTTTTGACTAAAAGCTTCAAAAGTACTTACCTAATCGACGCCTTGTGTAATTATGCCATGATACCACCATTCATAATCATTCCCATCAAGATGTAGGATTTAAGTTGAATAACATATTTTTCCTTCATTGGATTGAGAGAGAAATAGGTTTACAATTTTTGCAACCAAGCCCTAGCTGAGATTATTTCACTTTTGTCAAAAGTAGGGGCTAAAAGTTTATGTATTTTCCTCTTTATCTCCTTTCCATTATTCTCTTATTATCACCTCCTTTGGTCTTTTTCATGAATATAAACTTCTCAAATGGAATAGTGGCTTTGCATGCATCAAATTGTTTGACATAATCCTCATACCATTTTGCAACCACTGGAATAGGGGATCTCTCAGTTGATATAATAAGGGTAGCTTCTTCTTCATTATTTGACAGGAAGATGGATTTAGTTGTCTTTGAGTTGTGCACTAATTTATTCCATCTAAAGGTGTTTCCCCCTCTATTACCTTCTGCACCCTTCTTATTTTGTGGTGACCATATTTATTCCAAGATCATTGCTAGTTTTTCTATAGTTGAAAATAATTTGTCTCTCTCCTCATCATCCTTTGAATTTTATCCTCCTTCTTTAGATATTATTTCTTCTTCTGAATCCAAACTTTCCAAAAGGGACTCCTTTTTCTCTCGCCTTAGGTATATGATTGCTCTATCACTTGGGATCATTAATCATTAGAAAACCCTACAGGCTTATAGAATCATGCTCCAATACTATTGTAATGTCTCTTAATTACATTTTTCAACATAAAAATGAATATGTGGATATATCTAATGAATTAAACCAATATTTTAAAAATATAGACTCCAAAGATCACTTGATATATTGAAAGAGATTTAGATTTACATCCATAGACATGAAATATTAATTATAACTCACAACGACTACAAATACTAATCTGAAATGGTGCACACAGATCCACAACAATCCTACTAACTTCCCTACTAATACCTTGAAGCCTACATGTAATCCCTAAATGAGAATTCCCTAAAGAACCAAAGGGATTTCTAACTCTGATCTTGGTGATCGTTGGGTTTTCATCCAATGATCACAAAATCCTATGATTTTTTGTCCACATAAGTAATTAGAACACAATTTCCCCAATTTTACAAGAAGTGTCACAATAATCAATGCTTCCACATGAACTATCTTCCTAAATTTATATGTTATCACTCTCCCTAGAGGAGCAAGTCAATATTGAGCCAAATTGGTGCCAAAGCCCATAAATTACATTCTCACACATTACATTAGATCAGCCCTAAGGCCATTGGTTATGCATCATCGGGTAACATATCATCTTGTAGATCTAACCACAAGACTCCTGGGTCCCTTCCTCCTTTCTAGTGCCTCAAGCTTAACACCACACATTTGAAGGTGCCCCATCAATTACATTTGAGGAGTTGGATGTTGTGAGTCTAGTATGGTCATCTTCTATCAACGTTATCTTCCTAGTACATGAACCCTTTTCCATGATCTTTGGATATGATGTGCAGGTGTCATCGTAGATACTAGGTTCCAAGTTGCAAGCCAGAATGTGCCCCTATGGAGGAATGCAAAGGAATTCCTAGAATTGATCCTACTCCAGTATGTTGAGCCTAGACTAGAGACCTCCTAATTATGGTAACTTCCATCCTCTTTGACTAGTTATCATGAGATATGTACAATGTGTATAGGTACCTATTTTTATCTATTGTTCCCTTTTGTAAGCCGAGAGGATGTTTTATGATGAAATGTGGTAGGATTCCTAGAATTTTCCCTTTACCTGGTTTCTTGGAAAAGGGGGACATGACAATAACACAAGGATAAAATTAAGAAAAATAGAAACTACCAAGGAAGATAAATAAAAAGGAAACCACACATCAATAGGATGAAGAAACACAAACAAGGATGGAGAAAAGGAGACCACAAAAGAGAAGAATTTGGAATAAATACACACATGAATATAACTACACACAAATATATGTCTATATGTTTATGAGACATAGATCTAGACTAAATACATGCATAAATATAAATGTATGTATATATATATATATATTATTATCAAATTTTACTACTATGAGAAATAATATTATCTTTGGGATACAAAGATATAGTATACTTTTTTAAATTTACAAGAAATCGTAGCTAGATAAGACACACAAATCTAATAAAAAATATAGGGTATACTTGGAAAGATAGTTGCACCACTTCTTGAAAATTCCAACCCAAATTTGTTACCATTTACCATCATTGTCCATTGTTTGCATACATTAATTTATAAAACAAAAAATTGTATGACATGTAAGGAGATAAATTGATAAAGGAATGACATTCATAATTTTGCTTTTACACATATTATATTTCCTAGTTAATTATATAGGTCATTTAGTTATATATCAATTTTTTGATGGATTTAAGTTGAAATGGTAAAAAAAATTGTGATTCAAATAAAAATATTATATTTTGTAACGCCCCGCAACGAGACCCTAGAGGACAACACACTAACACCAAAAATGAAACATTTTTTTTAAGTGCATTAAACACACATTATTGTAAATGAGCATTAACTCAAAGCTAACCTAAGTCCTCTAAGGCCCGTGACTATGCTACAAAGTTTCCCATTATCTAAATTAGTGAGAAAAATAAATCCTTACTGTTAGGGATCCAAATTTTCACCCTAATGCCAAGCTGTGAATGAACTTAGCAGGTTTGGATGTAACATGGGATTTCTTTCAGGTTGTGGGTGTCCTATTTGAAGAAGACCTCTGGATTTTTTCATCCTAGGAAAGCACCTTGATATGATGACTTGGTCATGTACTTCACGTTATTCCCTCACAGAACCTTTAAAAAATGTCTTTTCTAATCATCATGCAAGATTATAATATGAATGAGCTTTCATGAGAGTGTGACAATCGAAACTAAAGCTCTCTATAGGTTGCTCCACAAAAATGATGCCCTTTCTCATAACCTTTTTGCAGACTATGCAACATATCTTGAATTGTTTCCTCTGTTGGGAATTGTCTACTTACCTCATTCACAAGCTTATCTTTTCCACAGTATCATTTCACTATTAATGTGAAAAACATGATTCACTTATTCCCCTAATGAATGTGATGAATTCCATTGATGTCCAATTGCATGCACTCATTGTCGTTGTTCTTGTATAAAATGTAGCATGATTTTTCCTTTAGGACTTCCCCAAACTTCATGGCTCCACAAAAATTGCTTGTTGTTTAATCATGTGCAACACATAACACTGTCTCCTCACTTTGATCCTAGTGGGAAAACACATGCCAACTATGTTAGTGACCTAAAAGCTCACCATCCTATGTGATGTGTGGTTGTCCAATAGGGTTAAGGTGAGAGGGACCTAACAATGCTTTGGATTTCTCCCTTATTATTTAATAGATGCATAATTGAAATTGATGCATCTTTTGAATCTGATAATGAAATTTGATCAACTGGTGTGATTCCATATTGATTTAATGCATTGATAACATGTATATCTTTGATGAGCTCTACCCTCATGGGAGCCACATTTCCCCCACATGTTGCATTTAACTGAATCAAAATAGTAATAAGACTTGTCCTAAATTTGCACATGAAGCAAACAAGTTAGAAAATAGATGCATATTTTGGATGTGTTTGATGACTTCATTGTTTTCTAGGACATCCAAGGTTTGAATGCTTATTTAATGCACTTAGGGATCATTTTATACATGCATAGGTAGGTGTTCATGTAAGGTTTGAAATCTTTCATTGCTCAGAGCATTGCTTTGTCATTGTGATTGCCATATGCAGGAGATAGGAGCACTACGCAGCTAGGAAGGACACAAGCAACTCAAGGTTAGCAGTAGGAAGAGATGACACCTTCAAAACTAGTCATTCTCAGGCAATGATTGGTCTCCATCCTTATATGCACATTCTATTTTTTTACTTATTCATGTATAAACTATTCTTTATTTTCATTGAATAAATAAAGTTAGTCTCTTGAATTGTGAGGGACATGTACACTTCATGATTATTAATAAAGATTACATTTGTAGCAAATATGGTTCACTTTTCTCATTTGTTGTGATTGCAACATTGGAATAAAAATGTAATCTATTTCATTTGACAATCTTTTTCATGCATATTGATGACTTGACTTAGCAGACTATGGTTTATAATTTCAATGTTTAAATAAACAATACAAAAAGAATAAACACTAAGTTACCTAATTTCAGCTGAAAGCTGAAAATTAGGTAACACTTACATTAATACATTTTAATATCAATATGGAAATACATCTAATCATCTCATTTAATCAAGTAAATTCAATATGATACATCCATAACATTTATTCCATAGAGTTCATTTGAATCAAACCATTTAATTACATTTACTATAACATATGTTACACAATTCATTTCATATTAGAGTTCAACATCAGTTTACATCATTACATTTATACATTTGAATATCAATATCTCCTCGTATACATGTGAGGAGTGTACATAAGGTATGATACATGATACATCAAGTTATGATACAATACAAGAGTAACAATCTAGATGAGTTGGCACAATGTAGAGGTCTTCAATCCAGGAGAATTCACCACAATCACGAACAAGGAGAGGGAACCCAATGGAGAAAAATGCACTTTCCACCCAACCATGTGGAACCCAAAGGTCCACCCCCCATGCTAGGAGATAGAAAATGGTCCCACCATCATAATTAGGAAAAATCCAATAGAAAACACAAGGCTAACATGATAACAATGAACAAGTAAAGTACAACATTAAATGGTTGTACACCACTTCCAGAGGCACACAAACATCCAAGGGAAACAAGAGACAAGGGGATACTAGCTTTTTGTAGGAGGAGTGTCATAACATAGTTTGCATGGGTTACCCAGATAGATCTTCCTAGGCCCTGGCCCCCATCCTGGGTTACCCTAGTAGCCTCTACTAATCTTCAGCCCCTCATGCAACCCTATGCAGAATCAACATACCTCTCGTGCGGACTAGGTAGTTGATCTTGCTACTCCAGGCCTTCTCGACTCATCTCAAGCCTATACAAGCACTTGAGCCATGAGAGAGGCATTAACTTATCTTGATTAGTGTTATTGCTACCCATCCCCCCTAGTTCATTTTAGGTTATCACTTAATTATGTAAAACTCCCACATGGGTTACCCAAGCGCCACTTTGTGTGCAGGCCCCCATTGAGAGCCACTCCCCTACTAACAACAATAAACCCCAAATAAAATCAAATAGAAAGCCACTTGTACAATCATAAAAAATCATTAACAATACAACATGGAGAGGCATAACCCTTCTCGCTCACAAGTTTCCAAAGGTTCCAACCACATAGGTGAACATACTATGCAAGGTTGATAACCAACCATACTCACTTAATTCAAAACAATCAACACAAGGATTATCCAGAAATTCCATCAAGAAAACTTCCCCTAGCCTCTAGAAGACTCCCAATAATCACTTACATAAAGGATTAGAAATTTGAACAACACCCACATTCATTATGAAGACAATAGCCATTCACTTTGCAAGATAATATAAACATTGATCAAAACTCCAATCACAATGCTTCACAAAACAATTCAAGCAATAATAGAAAGGTAGATTTTAGAGTGATTCACCCAAACTTCCATATCGTGACACTAATTACTCAATCACATTTAACCATGTTGGTCAACTATAGAATAATGGGAAGGTATAGTGTTTTCATAATATAGTCATTTCTAGTTTCAAAATGTTCATCAAAACTCAAACCAATCTAATACCATAACTCACTCTTTTCATTTAAAACACAATCAATTAACTATAACACATTAATACTCACATTTACTTAGTATTGCTATATATATATATATATATATATTTATTTATTTATATAATTTATGTATATACATACATATATATGTATGTTGGAATAATAAATAAGGATTGATTTAAATACAAAATACAAAATTCTATATATATATATATCCACTTTTTATTAAAGAAACGTCATAAGTACAATTTGCTAACCAAAGTGCACTATGTACTAATCAGAGAAAGTAATACAATATTATTGAATGCACATGTGTTGTATATATATATATAAATATATATATTATTACAAAATGAAGCTCAATTCATTACAATTTGAAACTCCTTTATAGACCATTCCACACAAGAATGAATCCCATTCACAAAAGGCGATAACAAACATCAAGTAAGTTTTTTTTTTTTTTTTTGTTAACGACAGGGGTATCCCCGCGACCCCGCTCAGCGACCCAGCAGCCCGTATCTTGGGTACCAAGGGCGAGCGGGGGCGAGACTAGTCCCCTGCGGGGGGACCCAACAGCCGGCAAGCCAGTCCCAACCGGGTAAACCCAGGAGCGGAGTCGAACCCGAGACCAATGGGGAGCAAACCCACGGCCCAAGCCAACTCCGCTACCTGTGCCGGCTTACAAACATCAAGTAAGTTATAAGCCTCTAGGCATCGATGCATGAAGTATAAGCTCCTACCATCACGAATTTATAGATGATTATGTTTGAGATAGATTAAAGATTTAACATGAGAAAACCATAAAGGTGCAGCTGGGAAAAGCATGCAAAACAAAATAAACATAATTAGAAGTCTATGGTTTGTGCAGAATTAAATATATATACTATTAACAGCAATTTAATGTGTTCCACAAATCGAATTTGATATCTATACAACTCGATTGGGAACCTCTAAACAACTCGGCTTAACTAGGTGAAAGAGTACCAGTGATGGTGAGTAAAAATGATGCAAGGATTCAAGCACATCAACCATGCAGTACAAATGATTAAATCCCATGGACGATCTGTAGTAATGAGAGAGTTTGAAAAGGAAAAGAGAGTTATGCTAGTGACTATGGAGAAATTTAAGCTTTCAAGAAAAAAGCCAACTAGACTGGTAGACTTAAGGATCATACAAAACTCAATAGCACATGAGGCATTGGAGGATGCAGATTAACTTTTAACAGGAGGTAACAAATCTCCTAGTTCGCATTGGTTTCCAACACCCAAGATATGGCATGCAAGACTACGATAGGATTGAATGTAAAAGCTTGTGTGGTTGTAGGTTCCAGTGCACAATTGGTCAAAAAAAGAAATCACCAAATGTAGTTTAATTCCCTTTTTTTAGAGGGTTTGATGACTACTACAAATAGAAACTAGTGACCTTCAAATTACAAATTTCTTAAAAGGAACCAGATAGGAAAATGAGTTGGGATGACATTCTAATTTAAAGGGAGATAGCGACCAGATTTAGAAGTCATCAAACTAAGAGATTCAAATAAAAAAATGTGAAAACCCCCCTCCATACAAAGCCATGACTAAGCACAAAGAAAAGACAATGATATACAAACACTTACAGCTGACCTCAAATTTTAAAGCCTATACGAGACAATGTATAATATGAAATTTCTACTGGAGGTCCTTTATTCAATGCTCAACTCAAATGGATGTAAGGGATACAAGTGGCAACATTTGACACAAAAAATTAATAGTTCAAGATAACCTAAAGCAACAGAATGGAAGAGTAAGGCTACGAGTTAAGTCTGAAACTCACAAATTCTAAGACATATGAACATGAAAGATGCGACCTCCAAAAAGACCCCTGACCAAATGATGAGGTGTGATAGAGAGAGTGAAACAAATTATGGATTGAAATACAGCAGCGGCTAGAGTTATCTCATGATGATTTTTAAACATAGGATTATCGAATACTTGGAAGATATAGACAACGACTCCTAATTCCACAATCCTTAAAGGCATACAATCTCAAATACAAATTGGGGAAAATACATAGTAAACAGAAACACCAGAATTCTGTGAAAGAAAGAATCCTAAGTTTGTATGAAGCTTAAGGACTAAACACAACTCATATTCAAACATTCATTTTGTTTCAAATAGCACAATTGCATTATTCATTTCTATCTCAACATTAAAATGAATGGATTATAATGGAACCTAATGTATATGCTTGACGGAGCTAAAGACTTGATGCGGAACTCTTCCAAATCCCAGCTTCTACTCCTTCTGAGACTCCACAAAACTACAAAATCCTAACTTCTAGCTTCCAAAAACCCCCAAGAAGTTTCAAGAACAAGAGAAAACCAATTCAAGAACTAGAAACTCTCTATGAAACAAAATGAAAATTAGTTTCACGAAAAATAATCCATAAGCCCCTCTGAAGTTAACTCCCACTACTTTAGTTATTACCCTCCACTATCCATAACTGCATTCTCCCTTAATTTAACTAATTTATTTTTCTTTTATTCTTCCCCACAATTCACAATTTTCTCAACTTGTTTTAAGCTTTATAATTTTTAAATCATCACTTGCAATTGCACACACTTAATTATTTAATATATTTAGTTTATTAATTCAATTTCTCATACAATTTGCTTGCACAATCCCATTAAATTAATATATATTTATTTAAATATTTAATTTTAAGTCATAAAGTTTAATTTATTAAAATGAAATAAGGGCCTTAATAATTTATTTAATCAAGGAATAAACTATATAAAATATTTTATTTAAATTGATCCAAAGTCTTTAGATTTTCGATAATCTTTATTAACGAAATAATCAAACAAAGACACAATCATGAACATTACTCCAAGAACATGGCTGGGGCCCTAGCTCGGTTGGCTAAGTAATTCCGTTGCAGCTCTGCTGGTCACGAGTTCTAGTCTCCCCCCGTCCCGTGGTACCGGAGGGTGTGTCACGCCAGCGTCGCCGGTCACGTTAAAAAGTTTACCAGGCGCACTGCAGTTTATAGGGGGTCGTGCTACCCGATTCCTGCAATCTAAAAAAAAAAAAAAAAAACATTACTCCAAGAACATACTATTAAGCAATATAAGACCGTACAGCGAAATAGAAGATGAAACGACAATAACATTAATGAACCAACATGAACTGACCTTACAGACAAGTTGTGACATACAAATACTCATCCTCGACAAGGATGATGGCTCAATATGGGGGAACTGATGCTATCTCCGAATTAACAACCTCCATTGGGATTAAGGTATGCTCAAACCTAGCAATTCAGGTAGATTCGATGCCTAGTACCTGTAACCTACAACAAATCACATGGTCAAACATGTGCATAGGGAAAATAGTCAATCACACCATGAAGGGAAAATCACAGTGTCGTAGGGCACTCGCAAGCAAGTGATGCGACCCTATTCCCCTTCACCAATACATCAACACACAATAACTGATATCAAATCATGATAGAATATACATCCAATAAACACATAATCTTCATATCAATGGTAACTCACATAAGCAATTAAACTAATCTGCTAACCATAATATCATCATAAAACATCAAATATAATAGTGTCATCAAATATCATCATAACTATGCATAAAAGTGTCACAGTAACCAAGTGTCATCAACACTATCATAAAGTCCAAATACATCTATGTAACTTCCAAAAACAAAAGAAGACTGAGGGGCACTACATCCCCCCCTAGGACCAGGCTTACTCCTGGAAGCCTACAAACAGATATGGGTATAACTCTCTCATCCTGGTAGCATCCTCCTAGGTAGCAAAAGACTCATCATTTGGATCCCACTGGACCTTGACCTACTCAATGTCTTGTCCCCTGAGTGTGAGTTTCATGTGCTATATGATGCCCACGGGCTCCAAATCCAGTTTCCAATCCTCTACCTGTAATGCATTCCAATCAAGGAAATGAGATATATCTGGATAATAAGGTATGAGAACTGAAACATGAAATACATCATGAATGCATGAGAGACTAGGTGGAAAAGCAAGATGGTATGCTACAGGATCAATACTCTCCAAGATCTCAAAAGGCCCAACAAATCATGGTGTGAGTTTAGAGCCTTTTCCATAATGGATCAAACTCTTTCGTGGACACACTCGCAGAAATACCTGATCACCAACTAAGAATTGATGGTCCACCCTGTGAGAATTGACATATTTATTTTGTCTATCCTGGGCTGCCACCAAATGCTCCCTAATGTGAACCACCTGCTCCTCCATATCCTAAAGTATCTCTAGACCCAGAAGAACCCTATCCTCCAAATGATCCCAACTCAACGGGGTTCGACACGGATGACCATATAACACCTGAAAAGGAGGCATGCCAATAGAACTGTGATAACTATTATTGTATGCACACTCCACTAGATATAGGTAGTCCTACCAACGCAACTATTGATCCATGACATACATCTAAAGCATACCCTCAAGGATCTGATTGACCCTCTCGTTCTGCCCATCAGTCTCTGGATGATAAGCTAAACTGAAGTTCAACTGATTCCCCAATTCATGTTGTAGGGATGTCCAAAGAGCTAAAGAAAACACTAGATCCCTATCTGAAATAATCTAGCGAGGAATACCATGTAGCCTGACAATGTCCTCCATGAAAACTCTGGCCACTGATGAAGCATTGTATGAGGATTAGACAGGAGAGAAGTGTGTTACCTTCATCAACCTATCCATAGTGTCCATAATGGCATCATGTTGACGAGAAGAAATGGGAAAACCAACAATAAAATCCAAAGAGATAATATCCCATTTCCACTTTGGAACTAGATGAGGCTACAAAAGTCCTGCATGATGCTAGTGTTCTACCTTCACTCTCTAACACTTCAGACATCTCAACACAAAATAAAAAATATCTCTCCTCATTCTAGCCCAAAAGTATAGCTATCAAAGATTTGTTTTCATCTTTTTAACACCTAGATGAGCTGAATAAGGTGTTTGATGCGCCTCTAACATGATCAAAGTAAAAAGATCTCCTAAGGAAGGTACATAAATATGACCCAAACATCATAACAAACCATCTAACTCAAGGGAATATCCTACAAATCTACCCTCTAAAGCTCTTCTTGACTCCACCTCAGTCCTCACCTCTTGATACCAACTATCTAAGGGAAGTGCTGAAAGGATCTGACTCCTCAAATCCACACCAAGAGTCACTATCAATAGCTTCTGACTCCACCTACTAAGTGCATCTGCAACCACGTTCTCCTTTCCCTGAATGAATTTCACCTCAAAATCATATTCGCATAAGAACTCCATCCACAGTCTCTATCTCGCATTCAAATTAGGCTGCGTGAAAATATACTACAAATTACGGTGATCACTATGCAGCTCAAACCAATGCCCCAAAAGAAAGTTCATCCATCTCTTCAAAGCATGAATCACTGCGGCTAACTATGAAAGATCATGTGTAGGATAGTTCAACTCATCTTCCTTGAGTTTGTGAGACTCATAGGCAATCATGCAACCATCCTACATCAACATAGCTCCTAAACACTCCAAGGAAGCATCTGTGCAAACCACAAAATACCTAGTAGGATCAAGAATAGCCAAGATAGGTGCATTGGTCAATCTCTCCTTAAGAGTTTGAAAAGTTGCCTCACACTACTCTGACCAAATAAATTTCTTCCCTTTCCTTTGAAGAGAAGTGATAGGGTGAGCTATCCTCAAAAACCCTTGTACAAACCATCAGTAGTAACCTGCTAACCCCATGAAATTGCAAACCTTTGCAACATTAGTGGGTGTAGGCCAATCGATGATAGCTTGGATCTTTGAAGGATCCATGGATTTTCCCTCACCAGAGATAACATGACCCAGATATTTCACCTCCATCTGAAAGAACACACATTTGGCTAGATTTGCATACAGTTGGTGGGTAAAAGCACAAATTTGTGTCACACTTTATAAAGGAAATGACCAACACGTATCCAACTTTTAAACTTGAACCACTAAAAAGTAGCATATATGTTTTGAATTTTGAAATGATGTAAACTAGTAAAATAAGTATTTTTTAGTATATTTTATGTTTTTATTTTAAAAAATAAAAATAAAAATTTATTTTAAACTAGTTTTTAATAAATTAACACTATAATTTAGTTGTTGTTAACATGCTGAAAAATTAAGTTGCATAAGACATCAAACTTTTTATAGTAAATTTTTTTTTTTTTTTAAATTGATTTTTTTGTTTGTATTTATAACTTGATACTTTAGTGCATGGATATATTTTTCTCCAATTTTGATAAATATATATGTTTAAAAAAATATTAAAATGTGCATGAATCAAAAAATAGTCATTTCCATGGGATGTCAACTTTCATATTAAATATTTATCTAAAATGAAAAAAAAATACCATCTTGAAGTATATTCTTTTCTCTAGTGCATCATATTTTTTTCAATTTTTTCAATAAGTTTTAGTATTTTTCCTTGGCATGGTAATATACATAATATTTTGTGCTGATAATCTTTTCTGGTAAAAATAAAAAATAGAAATAGAAATAATTATTAAATTATTAAAATAAAATATATTTTTGAAAACTACAAGTTTATGGATCTACAAAAGGTTATTTTTATATTTTTTTTAAAAATTATTTACATTAATAAGAGTTATTGAAACTTCAAGTTTTTCAAATAATTTTTTTTTTGGTAAATTGGACTCAAATTGGTGCTCCATATATTTATAGCCAACAATTTTAGTTGAAAAAGTTGTGGAAGTATCTAACGTAGCTAGAAAGAATCTTACTAGATCATCTATTTGACCAAAATTGATTTTTAGTTAGAAATACTTAAATTCAGTTGTGCTAATAATTTGGCTAAAAGTGTGGCACAACTTTGTGCTTTTACCCTAGTTCTCCCTCAAACACCGTAACACCTACCTTAGATGATCCTCATGCTCCTCCATGGTCCTCGAATAGATCAATATGTCATCTAAAAACACCAAGACAAATCGGTCAAGGTAGGTGCGAAACACACCATTTATCAAACGCATAAACATTGAGGGTGCATTCGTTAACCAAATGGAACAACTGTGAACTTCTAATGTTTGTATCAAATATGGATTGAGGTCTTATGGATATCTGGCTCGAAGATGTGCAACTGATGATACCTTGAATTAAGATCAATCTTCGAAAATACTCTAGCACTCTTGATCTGATCAAATAGATAATTGATCCTCGGCAATGGATATTTGTTCCTTATTGTATCCTTATTCAACTGTCGGTAATCAATGCACAATCGAAGGAACCTATCCTTCTTCTTCACAAATATCACCAGTGCTCCCCAAGGAGAGACACTACGATGAATAAATCCCTTTGCTGATAACTCCTCAAGCTGTAATCGGAGCTCCTTAAGCTCCTGAGTGGTCATCTAGTATGGAGCTCATGAAATGGGCTTAGCTCCAGGTACAAGATCTATGTTAAATTTGATGTCACGCTTAGGTGGCATCCCTAGAATCTCGCTAGGAAAGACATCAGCATACTATCTAAGAATGGGATGACTATCAAGTGACACCTCATCCTGACTCTCCCCTAACTCCAAAATATTAACTGTCACTGCAAATAACTGACAGCCCTATCGCATACACCTCCTCAGCTGCATAGCTAAGATCATCCTCAAGGAAATAGGTCTTTGAACCCCAACTACCTCAAGCTCACTTCCAAAATCATATACACGTTGCATTGAATTACAATGATAATTTATGAATGCTCTGTGAGTCTCTAACCAATCCATGCCCAATACAATATCATATGACCCAAGGGGAATAATACGAAGGTCAACTATGGTGTCAAGAGACCCAATCCTCAAACTACAAACACGAACAAGAGACTCAACAGTAACCTTAGCACCGAAGGCCAATTCAAATTGCCACCTATCGTCCTACTTCGCTACCATCTGTCCACATTGCGCTACTACAAAAGGAGCAATAAAGGAATCTTATGCACCTAAATCAAAGAGAATAGAAACTCTACTACCTTATAACACACCTGATGTCTCAACCACTGTACCCTGGTGCTCGGCCTGGTGGTTATCAACCACAACAAAAACTATTTGTGATCTACCTGCATTCCCTACTATCAGCTCTAAAGTCATTGTTCTCTGAGTAAATCTTGATGTGCCCTTATGAGGACACTGTTGAGCAATATGACCCTGCTAACCACAAGAGAAGCACCCTGTACCTCTACCAAAACCTCTACCTCTTGGAGGTGCACTAGACTACTGAACACTACCCCTGTTAACTGTAGACTATGAACTCTTGGCTGGTTGATCAGAGCGATAATGCTTGTTTCTCCTCCTATTCTTATCTCTCCTTGATTGAAACCTATCACCCTATCAAGATCGAGAGTTCTTATGTTTTGACTGAGAGTGCTATTGCTGATGTTGCTATTGACCACCCTTAGAGGGTGCCTACTGACTTCTAGATGGACTTGTTGACTGACTCTGACCACCCTGAGAATTAAAACCTACCAAGGGTGCACTACCAATTTGAACCCCCGTCTAAGCACCCAAAGCCATAGCCAAATTCTCCTCAACTATTTGAGCTTTCTCCATAGCTACCTCCATGGTTTTCGGCTCAAACACCCAAACAGGTCACTACTAATACAGGCATTCAAACCCTTGATAAAGTGTTTTACTAACATACCCTCATCATCTCCAATGCTAGCATACTACTTAAGTTCAAAGAATTTCTACTCATACTGCTCAACTAACATTGCCATTTGTCTCAGCTCATGGAACTCGTTCACACAACACTGTCGCCAATGGTCAGACAAGAACTAAGCTCTGAATATCTCTAAGCACATCTCCTATAAGACTACATCTATATCCAAATGGAGCTTTTGCTCCTCCACATGCCACCACGTGGAAGAAAAACCTCAAATATGCATAATAGTGCACCTGGCATTTGTATTGCTACCATAGGGATGCATAGCAAAACATATATTCAGATCAATTAACCAAGTCTCTACCTCTAAACCACTATTGGTCCCATCAAATGTCGAAGGATGTGCTCGAAGAAGGCCCCTCATATGACCAACTAATATGGCATCCTACTCAGTTGCTAACTCTCTCCTCTTGGGAGATCTCACTCTCTCTCTAATCACTAACTTCCCACCCTCCTACCTCAGACCAAGATGGGAAAGAACGTCCTCTAATAAGTGATGCAACTTTGTGCCCTCCAATCCTAGCCGATCTAGATTTTGTCCTCCACGTGCTTGATTTTTCTATGAACCCTATTGTTCCTCACGATCTGACTTGCGAGAACTATGGGGAGGGGAGTCTTGGCAATTAGCCCCATAGCCACCACCATGACCTCTACCATGCCCTCGACCTTGACCCTGACCTCTAGGCATAATCCTACATAGACACCACCAAAAACAAGTTCAAGGTGTTAGACAAGGTCAACAAGGGAAACGTAAACTTCAATGTCCAAGAAACTAACACAACTTAATGGGCTCTTGTATATACCCAGAGCACCCAGTGTTTGAAATTGCACTCTGATACCATGTGTAATGCCTCCACCATGAAACCCTAGAGGACAACACACTAACACCAAAATGAAACATTTTTTTTTGAAGTGCATTAAACACACATTATTGTAAATGAACATTAACTCAAAGCTAACCTAAGTCCTCTAACGTTCGTGAAAACACTATAAAGTTTCCCATTATCTAAATTAGCAAGAAGGATAAATCCTTACATTAATAAATTCTAACATCAGTATGGAAATACATCTAATCATCTCATTTAATCAAGTAAATTCAATATGATACATCCATAACATTTATTCCACAGAGTTCATTTGAATCAAACCATTTAATTACATTTATTATAACATTTGTTACACAATTCATTACATATTAGAGTTCAACATCAGTTTACATCATTATACATTTATACATCTGAATATCAATATCTCCTCGTATACATGTGAGGAGTGTACATCAAATATGATACATGATACATCAAATTATGATACAATACAAGAGTAACGATCCATATGATCTAGCACAATGCGGAGTTTATCAATCCAGGAGAAGTCACCACAATCACGAACAAGGAGAGGGAACCCAATGGAGAACAACATGCACTTTTCACCCAACCATGTGGAACCCAAAGGTTCACCCCCTATGCTAGGAGATAGCAAAGGGTCCCACCACAATAATTACATAAAAGCCAATAGACAACATAAGGCTAACATGACAATAATGAACAAGTAAAGTACAACATTAAATGATTGTACACCACTTCTAGAGGCACACAAACATCCAAGGGAAACAAGAGACAAGTGGATACTAGCTTGTCATAGGAGGAGTGTCATCACATAGTTTGCATGGGTTACCTAAGAAGAGCTTCCTAGGCCTCAGCCCCCATCCTGGGTTACCCTGATAGCCTCTACTGATCTTCGGCCCCTCATGCAACCCTATGCGGAATCAATCTACCTCTTGTGATGACAAGGCAGTTTCTCTTGTCATTTCAGGCCTTCTTGACTCATTTCAAGCCTATACGAGCACTTGAGCCATGAGCAGGGAATTAAATTATCTTGATTAGTGCTATTACTACACATCCCCATTTTAGGTTATCACTTAATTACAAAACTCCCACATGGGTTACCCAGACGCCACTTTATGTGTCAACCCCCATTGAGAGCCACTGCCCTACTGACAACAAGAAAACCCCAATAAAATCAAAGAGCAAGCCACTTGCACAATCACAAAAACTCATTAACAATACAACATGGTGAGGCATAACCCTTCCCACTCACAAGTTTCCAAAGGTTCCAACGACATAGGTGAACATACTATGTAGGGTTGATAACCAACCATACTCACTTAATTCAAAATAATCAACACAAGGATTATCCAAAAATTCCATCAAGAAAATAGCCCCCCCTAGCCTCTAGAAGACTCCCAATAATCACTTACATAAAGTTTTACACATTTGAACAACACCCACATTCATTACAAAGATAATAGCCATTCACTTTGCAAGATTATATAAACATTGATCAAAACTCCAATCACAATGCTTCACAAAACAATTCAAGAAATAATAGAAAGGTATATTTTAGAGTATGGTTCATCCAAACTTCAATATCGTGACATTGATTACTCAATCACATTTAATCAAGTTGGCCAAATACTAAATAATGGGAAGGCATAGTGTTTTCATAATATAATCATTTCTAGATTCAAAATGTTCATCAAAACTAAAACCAATCTAATACCATAACTCACTCTTTTCATTTATAACACAATTAATTAACTATAACACATTAATACTCACATCTACTTAGTAATGCTATATATGTATGTATGTATGTATGTATGTATGTATGTTGGAATAATAAATAAGGATTGATTTAATTACCAAATACATAATTGTACTTCACAAAAATATTATTATCTCTTCTTGTATATATGTCCACTTTTTATTAAAGAAACATCATAAGTACAATTTGTTGACCAAAGCGCACTGTGCGCTGATCAGAGCAAGTAATACAATATACTGAGTGTACATGTGTTGTATATATATATAATTACAAAATGAAGCTCAATTCATTACAATTCAAAACTCCTTTATAGACCATTCGACACAAGAACGAATCCCATTCACAAAAGGCGATAATAGACATCACCTGTAAGTTATAAACCTACAGGCATCGATGCATGAAGTATAAGCTCCTACCATCATGAATTTACGGATGATTATGTTTGAGATACATTAAGGAATTAACATGAGAAAACCCATGAAGGCGCGGCTAGGAAAAGCATGCAAAGAAAAAAAAACATAATTAGAAGTTTATGGTTTGTGTACAATTAAATATATATACTATTAACAGTGATTTAATTTGTTTCACAAATCAAATTTGATGCCTATAGAACTTGACTGGGAACCTCTAAACAACTGGGCTTAACTAGGTGAAAGAGTAGCGATGGCAGTGAATAAAAACGATGCAAGGATTCAAGCACATCAACCACGCAGTACAAATGATTAAATCCCACCGACGATATGTAGCAGTGAGAGATTCTGAAAAGGCAGAGAGAGTTACATTGGTGACTCAGGAGAAACTTCAACTTTAAAAAAAAAAGCCAATTAGATTGGCAGACTTAAGGATCATACAAAAATCAATAGCACATGAGGCGTTGGAGGATGCAGATTAACTTTTAACAGGAGGTAGTGAATCTCCCAGTTCGCATGGCATGCATGACTAGGATAGGATTGAATGTAAAAGCTTGTGTGGCTGTAGGTTCCAACGCATAATTGGTCAACAAAAGAAATCACCAGATGCAGTTTAATTCCCTTGTTTTAGAGGGGTCGGCGACTACTACAAATAGAAACCAACAACCTTCTTCAAATTACAAAGTGCTTAAAAGGAACCAGATAGGCAACTGAGCAAGGATGACGTTCTAATTTAAAGGGAGATAGCGACCAGATTTAGAAGTCACCAAACTAAGAGATTCAAATAAATAAATGTGAAAATCCCCGCTCCATAAAAAGCCACGGTTGAGCACAAAGCAAAGACAACGATATACAAATGCTTACAGTCAACCTCAAATTTTAAAGTCTATATGAGACAATGTATAATACACAATTCCTACTGGAGGTCCTTTGTTCAATGCTCAACTCAATTGGATGTTAGGGATAAAAGTGGCAACATTTGACATGAAGAATTAATAGTTCAAGATAACCTAAAGCAATAGAATGGAAGAGTAAGGCTACAAGTTAAGTCTAAAAATAATGAATTCTAAGAGATACAATCATGAAAGATGCGGCCTCCAAAAAGACCCGTGACCGAATGATGAGGTGTGACATACAGATACTCATCCTCGACGAGGATGATGGCTCAATGTGGAGGAATTGATGTTATCTCTGAATCAACAACCTCCATTGGGATTAAGGCACG
Source organism: Sequoia sempervirens (assembly GCA_007258455.2). NCBI lineage: Eukaryota > Viridiplantae > Streptophyta > Pinopsida > Cupressales > Cupressaceae > Sequoia > Sequoia sempervirens. The sequence continues at coordinate 330,200 of VDFB02000141.1, read as the reverse complement.
CTCAAACCTAGCAATTTAGGTGGATTTGATGCCTGGTACTTGTAACCTGCAGCAAATCACACGGTCGAGCATGTGCGTAGGGAAAACAGTCAATCACACCGTGAAGGGAAAATCGCAACGTCGTAGGGCACTGGCAAGCGAGTGATGAGACCCTATTCCCCTTCAACAATACATCGACACACAATAATTGATATCAAATCATGATAGACTATACATCCAATAAACACATAATCTTCATATCAATGGTAACTCACATAAGCAATTAAACTAATCTGCTAACCATAATATCATCATAAAACATCAAATATAACAATGTCATCAAATATCATCATAAGTAAACATCAAAGTGTCACAGTAACCAAGTGTCATCAATAGTATCATAAAGTCCAAATACATCTATGTAATTGCGAGAAACAAAAGCAAACTGAGGGACACTACATAATTGGCTCTCTAGAAAAGTGAAATAAAAATAAATATGTTAAGATCTTTGAGTATTTTTTTAAATAAATTTAATTTTATTTATCTTTACAAGGAAATATTTAAAATCTAACATAATATAAAAACTAAATTTCAGTTGTGATTAAATTTAATGTAATATAAGCTTGCCACATTTCTCTATAAATGCAATGTTTTTTTATAAAGTGAAAATGCAATAAAAATTCAAGTAAAATTTTATTTGTATTCTAATTGATTAATTAATAGCAAAGTAGATAAAGAAATTATTTAAAATTAGTGAGCAAATAAATTGTTACAAATCACCACCCATAATTATAGATTTATAATAATTAAATCGACTAATAAGCATTAATATTCAAAGAAGTCGACCAAGTATACGTACCTGACAGAATTTAGCAAGGTCAGATTAAATCGATGGGGTCAGTTTTCATACCTTGTGGAAGCGCGCCCGCCCGTGACGGGACATCCTTCTTTTCCGTCGTCCCTTCTTATGTTGGCGTCCAGGTCTGTAAGAGTGACCTTGTCTTTCTTTAAGTATTCATCGTCTACAACTTCCTCATCCATTGTAAACTTTCTTTGTTCTTCTCTGCAAATCATGAGATCCTTTGATTTCTTTTCTATTCTGCTTGTCATTTCCTCCTTTTCGGGCTTCTTGGTCAAATTTTCTTATGCATATCCATCATATCCATCATACGAAAGCCGCTCTCGTCCTGGTTGCAACAACGCCCTCATCGAGTATCCGTTCCAGATGTGGTCTGAAACACCCTGCAACATTCCTTACTACGTCTCCAACGTTTTTTGCCCAGACAACCAAACCACTATGCTCCGTTATGGATATGGAGACTACTGGAATGATTACAGGATATTGGGAGGTCTCACACATTATCCTACGACACAACTACCATTCGAATCGCCGATTCTTCGCTCTTTGACAATTGCTCGAGATATGCTGGAAGAGATAATATATTCTATTCTCCATTTTTCAGACTTTCTGATAAATATTCAGTGGGAACAATTTTTACATGTCAGGGACAAGTCGAATATGATTTCCAGCCAGTCCAGTGCTTGGGTTGCCATCCATCAGAAAATACTTGCTTCTTTGCTCGCGGTGGCGTTACTCTAAAGTCAAATAAGGACAATTGTACCTCGTACACCATTCACATTCCTGAAGACGGAAATTACAACCTCAGTGCTGAAAAGAATCTGCGGCAGTTTCTAGAGAAGGGGTTTGAAATTGAATGGAATATCAGCAAACCTTGCCTTTCATGTCAGGCATCGGGAGGGAGATGTTATGGCGCATACTACGAGCCTGAGTTGCTTGGTTGCATTTGTCCGCACAACGTTCACAGATACAACTGTTCTGATGGTAAGTAGATCAAATCCATAGAAATCAAGATATGAAATTATTCTTAAACGTCACTTTTAGTACTTTTACATGTATCATAGAGTTAGGGGGTTATGGAAGACTGGTTTCTAATGCACAGTACTATGAGGTTTTTCAAATGGAGTAGCACTTTAAGGGGGCTTAATTGTAAAAAGAAATTATTTAAGTGTTTCGGCTGGAGTGATAGGATCCAATAGCTGTTGGGGAATATTATTGCACCCTTCAAGTACTTAAATGGATATTCAAATGACTGTGATTGAATGAACTTCTCTGGAAGTCAGTAGCACTGTTAACATTATGTGGAGTGTCAATGAATAATTCAAAGACTCATCAGAGATAAGTTTTTATGAACCATCGCTAATTAATAATGGGTAATGAATAGAAACTCAATATTGACACCCAAAACCAGTAAGAGGATAGATGGTATTATATATATATATATATACATATATGGTAACAGCTAGAAATCTCCAACTCAAAATTTCAAAGCTTTTCCATATTTAAAATGATTCATTCCACTTAGTCTTTTTGTTGTATGTGAAGGAAATCCTATCAAGATCAAGTGGAAGTCAAAGATGTCTACACAAATTATAGCAGGTAATCCAGTCAATTTTGATGACTATTTAACTTGTGTGCATAATTATTGTTTACTTGATTTCTATTTTATGGATCTTATTTCAGTGATATGTGGATTTTCTGTTTTATGGTTTTTATTTCAGTGATATGTGGACTTGCTGTTGGTATCCCTGTAATTGCAATGGCGTTTATACTCATTGTTTACCAATGGATTAAGAAGAAGAGGAGAGAGTTAAAAGAGGAGGAGCAAGACATTAGAGCTTATATGGATCCTCTTGATTCAAGACGAGCTTCATTAGAGAACTTTTTACAGGAAGGAATGCCTTCAAGATATTCTTATGCTCAAATTAAGCGATACACCACTAACTTTGTAGAAAAACTTGGCCAAGGAGGGTTTGGTACTGTTTTCAAAGGTAAGTTACCTAATGGACATTTGGTAGCTGTTAAGATCCTAGACAAGTCAAAACACAGTCGAAAGCAATTCATGAATGAAGTGGCTACTCTTGTGAGGATCCACCACATTCATCTAGTTCGACTGTTGGGTTATTGTTTTCAGGGTTCAAAAAGAGCTCTAGTCTATGACTACATGGTTAATGGTTCATTAGAGAAATTTATCCATGGGGATGACAAAAGTACACTAGACTGGAAGCAACTACATGCCATTGCAATGGGTACAGCAAGGGGAATCTCATATCTACATGAAGAATGCACAAACCGAATATTACACTTTGACATAAAGCCCCATAATGTTCTCTTGGATGCCAATTTTTGACCCAAGGTTGCAGATTTTGGTCTAGCAAAATTAGTAGATAGAGAAAAAAGTCATATTTCCCTCACTTGAGCTATGGGAACTCCTGGTTATGTAGCCCCAGAGGTTTGGTCCAAAAATTTGGGTCTAGTGACTGATAGATCAGATGTGTATAGTTATGGTATGTTAGTGATGGAGATGGTTGGAGGAAGAAGGAACTTTGACATGCAAGCAACTAGAGAAAGCAAACTCTATTACCCAGAATGGGCATTCAAACAAGTTGAAAATGGTGAATTTGGAAGGTTAAGAGAAGGAAATATATTGGATGAAGAAGACAAAACATAGCTAAATTGTTAAGTTTAGTGAGGCTATGGTGTATTCAATACAACCCCTCTCACCGGCCTACCATGAGCAAAGTGATTAAGACGTTGGAAGGAAGTGTTGAGGTCAACATTCCTCCTCTTCCCTTCCCTATTGAAGCATTGCTACCAACAATTTCAGGAAGTGAATCCTCCTCAACCATGTAATTTGATCAAGGTTTCTTCTCATGAAGTGCTTGTAATCGTCTAAGGGTCTTTTTTATAAACATTTTCTCATAAAATGAGAGTAGATTGTAGGCTTATATAATATGACCAACATTGTTTTATAGCTCATACCAGTAAGGAGAAAAGAATGTTACCAATGAAGAAAATTCATTGTAATACGTATTTTTAAGTAGCTGGTAGAAAAAATAATGGCTTCCCTTATTTTGACCTATAGGATGATTTTGAGCTATCTATATCACCGTCTAAATTTATGATGAGACCTTCCAAATTAATGCATATGCTTAATAAAGTGGATCTTGGGAAACATATTTTAAATCAGTAGTATTCTTTATATATCTTAGATTATGTGATTCGTGTTTTGGAATATTTTTTTTCTTCCAAACAATTTTCAATATTTTGATGGTTCTCAGGGGCATCACATAGGTAAGACTCAATATTTAATAGATACAAATAAAATACAAAAGACTTCAGTACCAAGAAAATAGTAAAAATATTTTATAGTTTTGAACCATTCATACTCTTTATAAAAAAAACAATTTAAAATAGAATTCAACAATTCAAATAACATCCCCTTTTCTTCTTTGTATTTATAATATATATCACCTTATAACCAAGCCACAAAACCAATACCTAAACTTTTGAATAACATGCTTCTACAATACACCATAGCTTATGACTAACAATATTATTCAAGACCTACACTCTTTATTACACAAGTCACCAAAAGCTTTGTCTTCTTCTTGATACATAATATAATTCAAAGGAGAACCTCGTGGGTGTGAGAAAAACTAAAATTTTATGGGCTCTATTTAATTCCATGAAGCATCCAATTTAACAATGGGATAATAAAACAAGTGAATGCACCACAATCATCATCATTATAAATTCCAAGGTGAAATATCCATGAGATCAATTTGTAATCAAGATACTATTCTTTTAAGGGAGGGGCAAATGGTTATGGAATTTAATCTCATGGTAAGTAACTCAAATCCATAAAAATCTAGACTTCAAATTTACTCATAAACTACATTTTTAGTGCTTTTACATTTATCATAGAGTTAGGGAGGTTATGGGAGACTAATTAATAATGTATAATACTATGAATATTTTTCATATTGAGTAGCGATTTAAGGGAGCTTAATTGTACAATTTTTTAGTTTAAATTAATTATTTTGGATGGCGTGAGAGAAATTGCAATTGATGTTGGGTTTAATATTGCATCATTTACTTGTACTTAATAGATATTCAAATGATTATGATATTGAGCTTCTTTAGAAGTCATAACATTGTTAATACTATCTAGGTTGTCAAATGAATATTTCAAATACTCATTAGAGATAAGTTTTTATGAACCACCACTAATTAATAATTGGTAATAAATATGAACTTAATACTGACACCCAAAATTGATAAGAGGATATATGTGTACACACACACATGGTAACACCTAGAAATCTTCAACTAAAAAATTTAAAGATTTTTAAAAACATTTCTTTTGATTATACCTTAAATGCTTCATTTTACTTAGTCTTTTAGTAGTACATCAAGGAAAATCCTTTCAAGAAGAATTCAAAGATATATATTAAATTTATAGGAGGAAAATCAATGAAATTTGATGATTATTGAATTTGTGTGCACAATTATTGTTTACTCAATTTCTATTTTTTGTATTTTATTTCAAAGATATGTGGAGCTACCTTTGGTATCCCTATAATTTTAATGTTGCTCATATTCATTTTTTACCAGTAGATTAGAAATAAGAGGAGAGAGTGAAAATAGGAGGAGCAAGAATTGGAGCTTATATGGATCCCCTCGATTATAGACCAACTTCACTAGAGAAATTTTTACATGAAGGGATTCCTTTGAGACATTCTTATGCTTAAATTAAACAATACACCACAAATTTTGCAAATAAACGTTTTTCAAGGATGGTTCGGTATAGTTTTTAAATGTAATTTTCCTAATGTACACCTAGTAGTTGTTACGATCGTAAAGACAAGTCAAAACATAGTTGAAATAAATTCATGAATGAAGTGGCTACTATTGGGAGGATCCATCACATTTACCTTGTTCATCTTTTGGGATATTGTTTTCAAAGTTCAAATAGATCTCTAATCTATGAATACATGGTCAATGGTTCAATAGAGAAATATATCGACATGGGGATGAAAAATTAAACTAGATTGCAAGCAACTACATGCCATTGCAATGGGTACAGCAAGGGGAATCTCATACTTACATGAAGAATGCACAAACCAAAATTTACACTTTGACTTAAATTCATTTAATATTGTTCTCTTGGATGCCAATTTCTATCCGAAGGTTGCAAGTTTTTGTGTATAGTCAAATTAGTAGATAGAGAAGGAAGCCATATTTCCTTAACTAGAGGGTAAAAGTACAAATTTGTGTCACACTTTTGGACAACTTATCAACACAAGTGAATTTAAGTATTTTTAACTAAAAATCAATTTTGGTCAAACATATGATCTAGTAAGATTCATTCTAGCTAGGTTACATATATTCATCATTTTTCCAACTAAAATTGTTCGCTAAATACATATGTAGCGCCATTTTGAGGCCAACTTACTAAAAAATAAAATTATTTAAAAAACTTGATGTTTCAACAACTCATGTAAATAATATTTTTTCTTAAATATAAAAAATACCCTTTTATAGATCCATAAGTGCAGTTTTAAAATATATATTAATAGTTTAATTATTATTTATATTTATTTTTTTATTTTTCCCAAAAGTAAGTTATCAACACAAAAATATTAAGTTGATTACTATGTTAAGAAAAAATACTAAAACTTATTAAAATTTTTGAAAAAATATGGTGCACTCGATAAAAGAATTCATATCAAGATGGTATGGATTTTTTATTTTATTTTAGATAAATAGTTAATATGAAAGTTGATGTCGAATGGAAATATTTGTGTTTTAATACATGCATATTTTAATATTAATATTTATATAAAAATATATATTTATAAAATTTGGAAAAAATAATATCCATGCACTAAAGTTTCAAGATATAAATACACACAAAAAAATTGAAGGAAAAAAAATTACCATATAAATATCGAGTCTCATGTAACTTCATTTTTTAGCATTTTATCAGCAACTAAATTATAGTGTCAGTTTATAAAAAGCTATATTCAAATAATTTTTAAAGTTTTTCAAAAAATACAAACATAAAATATTTAAAAAAATACATATTTTATTAGTTTACATCATTTCAACATTCAAAATATGTATGTCACTTTTTAGTGATTCAAGTTTAAAAGTTAGATCAATGTTGGTTGTTTCCTTTATAAAAATGTGACATGGCTATGTACTTTACCCTAAAGCCATGGAAACTCTTGGTTACACTGCCCTAGAGGTTTGGTCTAGAAATTTAGGATTGGTCATTGATAGATCATATACGTGTAGTTATGGCATATTAGTGATGGAGATGGTTAGGGGAAGAAATAATTTTGACATGCAAGCAAGTAGAGAAAGTAAACTCTACTATCTAGAATGGGCATTCAATAAAGTTAAAAGTGGTGAGTTTGAAAGGCTAAGAGAAAGAAATATAAGAGATGAAGAAGACAAAAGCATAGCCGAAATTTTAAGTCTAGTGGGGTCGTGGTGTATTCAGTATAACCCATCTCACCGACCTACCATGAGCAAAGTGATTAAGATGTTAGAAGGAAGTTTTGAGGTCAACATTCCTCCTCTTCCCTTCCCTACTAAAATCTCAAGTTACCAATGATTTCTTGTAGAGAATCCTCCTCAGCAATGTAATTTTCTTAGGATTTCTTCCATTGAATTGCTTGTAATTACATGATATTCTTTAATGTAAATATTTTTATAATAAAATGATAAAAGGAAAATAGGTTGTAAGCTTATTTAATATGAATGGTATTGTTGTATAGCACATGTTAGTAAGTAGTTTGGAATGTTACCAATGAAAGATTTAATATGTATTTGTAGACATCCAACTTGCAAACTAGTGGCTTCTCCTATTTTGATCTTTAAAAGTATTATGAGTTGTGTATATCATCATGTACAAGACCTTTCAAACCTATTCGTATGCTTAATAAGATGACTCTTTGGAAGCATATTTTACATCAATATCATTTGCATATCCTACCTAATGCAACTCATGCTTTAGAACATTTATGCCTTCCAAAAAACTTTTGAATTTCTTGATGTATCATCACACATAAAATACTCCATTATGAACAAATATAAAATAATATAAAGTCTTCTTCCTAATACCATATTCACAATTTAAAATAAGATTCAACAAATTCAAATTACACCTCTATTAATTTTTATTTATCTATTACCAGCTTATTAAAATTTCCTTGGACAATCGAATCTCTCATCAAAATTTAAGTGTTTAATTAAACGCTTAGAGTGTTTCCTAGCTGGAGTTACAAAAAGTTGTCTTCTTCCTAATACGCAAGCAAATTCCAAGGAGAAGCATCCAAAATTGGCAGGCCCGATTTAATTATAAGTTTGTGGAACCATCCAATATTGACAATGGAATGTAAAACAAGGGAACGCACCAAATTCATCATTATTATAACCTCCAAGCTGAACCATCCACAAGTCTGTTCTTAGCATAATACAGATATTTTAAGTTCATTAAGTTTGAAAATTTTATTTCGATTCGTATCGAGAGAATAGTTTAATGTAATTATTATTGATCAATAGTTTTTTTTTTTTTTTTTTTTAATGAAGTTAGGTTTTATTTCTTTTACTTTATTTATATTTATTTATTTTTATATATTTTATTTTATTTATATTTGTACATATTTTCATACATCTTTTATTTATTATGTCTATTGTTACACCTATTCTTATACAAGTATTATACACTATTATTTAGTGATTTTTTTATTTCAAATTGATTCCACAAGTGCATGATTGATTTTGTACCTATGGATCTAACTCTAATTTAAAAAAAAACTGAAATCAAATATTGGTCAATCCCTAGTCTTTTTCCATCTAGAGCCAACTAAACACACATTTGTGCAATTTATTTCTATATCCTTGTATTTAAAAGCATTCAATTGTATTCATTTATCATCATTGAACATCAAGAGAAAATCATTCACAATTATGAAAGGAGCATGATAGGTACTTTTACATTAGTGCACTTGTGTAACACCCCAAAGGCCTTGGCAAAACCAAACCATACTGTTTTGTTTTTTTCTTTATTATTTACAATTCTTTTGTTCTTTTCCATATTAATTGATATAAAAGAATGTGATATTGCAAAAAAATTAATTCCCTTGGTAAGTCATCCTAAGAATTGCACAACAATTAATTTACTTGGTACGTCATCCTAAGATTCTCTTGAATTTGGAAATATCCTGCCTCTCAAATTAGAAATTAGTGCCAAGCTTGAAAGCATTCATGTTTGAGTCTAAAACATTGAGTGATTTATCTAAATGCAAGTTGAGATTTATGAGACAAATTTCAAGACTACATTTAGCTTGATCCAAGCTATCAATTTTTGTCAAACTTGGTCAAGGGTAATGTGGCCAATCCTAGCTTATTTAATGTCTCGTTTCATCAAATCACAGATATGAATGAATCAAAATTTACATAATCATCCTAGAAAGTGTGTGTGCATTTGAATATTGTTCTCCTTAATCATTCATGTGATCATAAAGCAAGTCTTTTTGGGGGTTGATCGAGACCATATACCCCAACAATGTAAAATCCCTTTAAAGGTATTTTTAAATACAACCAACCTAGATATCAAGTAGAACACAATGAATTAGGAAAACCATGAACTTGAAGCACACATTATGCCAAATCAAATCAAAGACCAAGATCAAATTTACGCTAATAAAAATAAACCAAATCCATAAATTTAACCCTTCATAATGTACACATATTATTCTAGATACAAGAAAAATACATATATAGAATTATCATTTCCAATCTCGAAGCAATCAAAATTTTAGTGCATTAGTAGACAAATTTAGTGTTCATCTTTCTTATAGTTGGGATCTCTTTTAATTGCTCATGTTTTGATCATATAAATGGCATAAATGAGATACCATTAGATGGAATTTTGAGTATTTATGTTAAATAATCAGTGGGAACAATTCTCACATGTTAAGGAAAAGTTGGAAATGAATCCCAGGCAATTTAGTGATTGGATTGCTATCTATTATAATATAATTTCTTCTTTTTTCATGGTGATATTACATCAACTATGACATCTTGCACCTCATAAACCCTTATTAATCCTATGGACAAAAACCTCAACACTAGTGTTGAACTGTGGCATCGTGTTTCCACTGTAATTGATTGGGATGATTACTTGTAAGACATATAAGACTTGTTTAGTGAATCCCATTTTAGAAAGGTGGCAAGCACCTTTGATGAAAACTTCATCAACATTGTTGTCAACCCATCTACATAGTTGGTTCATGTTATACATTAGCCTTCACATGGAGCATTTGATCAACTTTTAGAGATTTCACCATTGTCTTTGGATATTGTGCATCATTTAGAGAATTATATTCTTCTCACATGGGAATATTTCATGCACTTATATGTAGTTTGTCGTCTTCTATGAGGAAGAAATTTTGTTTAACATTCGGGGATCACATTTTGCATTCTTCTTTGAGCATCACTCAACACTGCATTTTCTATGATCTTATGGGGTGGCTCCATATTCTCTCTTTTTCTCTCATAATATGGAGGAAACATTTCTTGTACTTACGTGATCGAATTAGTCCTTGGGGGATCATTGTGAGTACTTCTATCTTCTTCACTTATACATTTTATTTCATTGCATCATTTCTCTTTTGGAGAGGGGTTTTTATTTCCCAGTAGGATTTTCTCCTTTACTCCACTTTATGAGAAGTTTGTATACGAAATGAAGAAAAATGGTGTGCTTGGAGGTGTAAGGTAAAAATATGGAATCAAAGGAAGGTGATGCACCTATCTTTTTTTTCTAATTTCATTGGGAAAAGAGATCTTCCAAAGGTAGGATTGACTTTCAACCCTTAGGTGAGTCAAACCTATTAGGGGATCTATTTTTTCCTTTATGATAGAAAATGACAAATATGATTGAAATGCACTTTGGGGATATAAAAAAAAAAAATTCTTAGTGTACTCAATTGTATGACAAAAAAATTGAAATGCATATTTAAAGGATAGCACAAACAAAGAATACAACTTTCAGGAAGATCTGAAAAGAAGAAATTGATGTACACCTTTCACCAAAAGTGGTTGTTGAGTGTCTTGCTAGGACAGATTTGCCCTAGGGCGAATGGGTCTCTGTACAGTGATCCAAAATTTGATTTCATAGTCCTCTAGTTCCAGATCTGCACTCCTGATTCCATAGTCAGAAAGCCGAAAATAAATAAAAATTTTGTAGGTGAGTTTTTGTGGCTTGAAAATTTTGACAACTTTACAAAATTGCACTTTTGAACAATCTTCAATCCTTCTTCACTTGCAAATCTGTACACAGAAAGAGAGGGGAACTTTTTTGTTTTTGATTAATAGGGGTTTTCCTTGGTCAAAAGTTTAGGTTTAGTAATTAAACCTTGATAATGAAAGATAATGACAAATAACAAGGATTGATGAATGAAAAAAATCTATGTAACAATTCACCAAAACCTTAATGGTTGCCCTTAGAGGATTGAAATCTAACACATCACTCTAAGATTGGATCTTTCGCATGAAATGGCTTGATTGGATGCTTGATTTGACACTTGATTTGATGTTTGAATGCTTGAAACCTACATCACAATGTTAGCTCCAAAAAAAATCATAAACTTTGACATTATAATATGATCTTTATTCCTGATATAGATGCTTGATAAAAAATTTCTTTAATGCTCTTGACAATAATATTTTCTCAAATGAAATTTTAATTTTGCAACTTAGATTTGAATTCATAAAATAACTATGTATTTATAGATGTTTATCTAATTCACGAAAATTAGATTCTATATGTAGACACTTAAAAATGTCCTAAATGATATCATGCACTCAAATTAGGTATGCTAACATCATTTCCTCTTAAAACCCATCCTCTTTTGCTTAATTGATTAAATTAGCCTAGCTATTTAATTAATTATGTCATTTTAATCTATTAACTTAATTAATCTAATTGGGTTAATTCACCCCTTTCATGCTAACATTTTGTCTTATTAATTTAAATACATCAAGTTATTTAATTTAAATCCCTAAGTCCTCTTATTTAAGTAAATAACCCTAACTTATTTAATTAAACATTACATTCCTTCCCCTTTTCATTAAATAAATTAATTGTTTAATGAATACCCTAATTCCCCTAATTTCCATAATTTAAACCTTATTTAATTATCAAATTACCTAATTAAATCTAATTCCCCTCCACTTGCAAGGGAATATTCCTCCTTTGCACATTCCTCCAAAAGGGAATATTCCTTCCCCTTTTGCACATTAAAACTTTATTTTAATTTTCTAAATATATATTTCTCTCACCCATGAGAATATCCTAAAGAATATTATATTTCTTCACTCATTTGAAAAAAGGAATATTCTTCCTTGTAACAAACTTACAAGACTTCATGTGCAAGTTAACTTACAAGACTTCTTGTGCAAGTTAAAAGTGTGTTTGTTTGGAAGAATATCAACCTTTGATTCTTTCCTTGATCCACGTGATCATTGATTCTCATCCATGATCCATGTTTCATTCTTCCTCCATCCTTGACCATTGATTAACCATTTTAATCTCAACCCTTCATTTTTCATTTGTCCTCCTATAAATAGATCACTATTTGGAGACAAATGGATCCATCTTTTAATAAAAACCTTATGCTGCTAAAATCATTTACACTTGCACTCATATTTAACACCATTTTAGCTTAATTTACTTGCATACATTAGCTTAGCTTCCATTAATGACTTCCATGATAACATAGATGCATCCATATAGCTTATTTAGTAATTAGGGTTTAAATTTTTTTAGCTTAAAATCCATTTAGATTAGCTTTGCACTCACCCATATCAATCATCTTAGTCTAAATCATGTTAAAATAGCTTGCATCATATTCATTTAGCTTTAAATCATGTTGCATCGCACATCTATCATCGGTTTCGTCAATTCTCTTTAATAGAATTGATGAGAATAGGCTCATTTATCCACTGGATTGGGAAAGGGTCACCATTCCACATCAATGCGACACCACTCCCCCAATAGGATAATTTTCAATGGATTAGACAACTCTCTGTCCAAGGACGACAGTTCAAGTCAAGGATGATAGTGTGATACACTGGCGTGTCTCTAGTGCATTGGCGTTCATATGGCCAAAAAGTGAAAAGCACAGTGTAGGAAATGAGAAAACCTACTAATTTCCTAGCTGACAAAGTTTAATGAAATGAATGGAATAATAAAGTATGAGAAATAGCTATGTAAATGATAAAGAAGGTAGATGAAAGTAAGGGTGATGAAGATCAATTCACTGAGGCTCTAGTTTTCCAGCGAGCTCCACACACACGTCCACCTACACATAGCCAAGAGAGGGAAAAATGTTGGGTTGTATAGGGGTTTGCCTCAATCAAACCCCCGCTTTGGTGTTTCCACCTCCACGAACAACCAAGAAAACCATGAAGTAGAAAATGCAATAAAGGAAAGAAGAATACTGAACACTACAAAAGATACAATGCTACTCTATCAAACCATAACAAGAAAGGAAAGTGAAGCAATACCACCTCCACCCAAAGGCTCTCAAGGCCAATGAAGGGAGAATGCAAGACAAAAAGCTTGGAAAAGCTGACACGATCGTAGCGGTGATGAAGGGAGGTATCGTAAGACTCCAAAATTGTAGTTTCTATGGTAGCACAACATGTACAAAAATGAAGTTGATGGTGTAAAAAGTTGTTGTAATGCTCAATCGAATTGTATGAGAGTGCTCAAGAGATCAAGTGAATGGAAATAAATTGTGAAGAAGATCAAGTGAAGAACTTAAAGATAGGCATTTGAAGTGGAATAAGGAGAGAAAGAGCCATTTTTGGGCTGGCTGGTCGACACAGAGGCGTTACGCTTCATGCCCAATGGAGAGTGTAACGTCCTTGTGGACACTAGAGGCAGGAATCGGTTAGGGATTAGTGCACCGTGCTTGCATCCCTGACAAATATTCCCCCACCGACACACAAGATAAATGCCAAGTGGATGGAAAGCAGGTGAGTGATGTGGAATTTCACATTTGGGTTTGATTTTCTAAGGTGGAGGTATGCAAAAGGGGAATTTACACAAGGGGTGCAAATTCACTCCTATACAAGATCATATTTGTGTAGTTATGGCATGTTAGTGATGGAGATAGTTGGGGGAAGAAGGAATTTTGACATGCAAGAAAGTAGAGAAAGTAAAATCTACTATCCAGAATGAGAATTCAAGAAAGTTGAAAGTGGTGAGTTTGAAAGGCTAAGAGAAAGAAATGTAATAGATGAAAAAGACTAAAGCATAGTTAAAATGTCAATTCTAGTGGGGTTGTGGTGTATTGAGTATAACCCATCTCACCGGCCTACCATGAGCAAATTGATTAATATGTTGGAAGGAAGTATTGAGGTCAACATTCCTCCTCTTCCCTTCCCTACTAAAATTTCACTACCAACGATTTCTTGTAGTGAATCCTCCTCAACAATGTAATTTGCTCAAGATTTATTCTATTGAAGTGCTTGTAATTGTATGATGTGGCATTTTGTGTAAACATTCTTTATAATAAAAGGAGAATAGGCTGACAGCTTATATAATATGAATGGTATTGTTATATAGCACATGTAAGTAAGTAGTTTGGAATGTTACCAACGAAAAAATTGATATGTATTTATAAACAACCAACTTGCAAACTAGTGGCTTCCTCTATTTTGATCTTTAAAAGTATTTTGAGTTGTGTATATCGCCATGTAAAATTATCACAAGACCTTTTAAACCTATATATATGCTTTAATAAGATGGATATTTGAAAACATATTTTAAATCAATATCCTTTACATATCCTATTTAATGCAACTCATACTTTAGAACATTTTTATCCTCCAAATAATTTTCAAATTTTTTGATATATCACACATAAAAGACTGCATTATTAATAAATATAAAACAATACACACGACTTTACTATAAAAAATAATGAAAGCATTTTACAACTATTCATACTCTTTAAAAATATCAAATACACAATTTAAAACAAGATTCAACAAATTCAAATTACACCCAGGCTATTTATTTTTATTTTATTTTATTTTATCTATTACTAGCTTATTAAGGTTTCCTTGGCCGTCAAGTCTTTCATCAAAGATTAAGGGTTTTATTAAACACTTACACTGTTTACCAGCTGGAGTCACAAAAAGCTTTGCTTCTTCCTAATACGTCAACAAATTCCAAGGAGAAGCATCCAAAATTTGCTGTGGAACCATCCACAAGTCAAAGTTGAAATTCGTAAAACCTTTCATAGCATAATAAAGTTATTTTAACTTAAACTCTTAAGTTTGAAAATTTTATTTCGATTTGTATTTGTAGTGAGAGAATAGTTTAATGTACTTATTATTGATAAATGGTATAGTTTTTTTTAATAAAGTATTAAATGCTTATTTATATATATTTTATTTTATTTATATTTACATATATTTTCATACATTTCTTATTTCTTATGTCTATTATTATACTTATTCTTATACATTATACACTATTATTTAGATCTTTTATTTCAAGTTGTTTTCAAAAGTGGGAGAATGATTTTGTATCCATGGATGTAATTATAAATTTTTTTAAAAAAAAAAATCACATATTGGTCAATCCTTACTCAATCTTTTCCCATCTAGAGCCAACTAAACACACATTTGTGCAATTTGTTTATATTTCCTTGTATTTAGAAGCATTTAATTGTATTCATTTATCAGCATTGAACATCAAGAGAAAATCATTCACAATTATGAAAGGAGTGTGATAAAAACTTTTGCATTGGTACACTTGAAAAAAACCAAACCATGTTTTTTTGTTTGTTTTTTTTATTTACAAATTTTTGTTCTTTCCATGTTAGTTGTTATAAAATAATGCGATATTGCACAATGATTAATTCACTTGGTAAGTCATCTTAAGATTCTCTTGAATTTGACATATATGGCTTCTCAAAATAGATATTAGTGGCAAGCTCAAACATTCATGTTTGAGTCTAAAAGAGTGTGATTTATATAAATGCTATTTGAGAGTTATGAGACACGTTTCAAGATTAGATTTAGCTTGATTCAAGCTATCGTTTTTTGTCAAACGTGGTAAGGGGTGATGTTGTCAACCCTAGCTTATTTAGTATCTTATTTTATGGAATCTCAAACATGAATGAATCAAAATTTACATAATCATCTTAGAAATGTGTGCATGTTTGAATATTGTTCTCTTTAATCATTCACATGATCATAAAGCAAGTTTTTTCGGAAAATTGGTCTAAGAGAACATATACCCCAACAATCTAAAAACCCTCTAGATAACAAATAGACCACAATCCATCAAAAAATACTTGATTATTTGTTCGTGGTGATATTACATCAAATGTGGCATCTTGTACCTCATACACCATTATCATTCTTGCAGACAAAAACCTCAACACCAGTGTTGAACTGTAAAAGTTTCTACAGAGGAGGTTGGAAATGAAATGGAGTATTTTTGGGGATGTTATGGCGAATTCGACGAGCTTGAGTTGGATGCTTGCATTTGTCAGAACAACGTTCATAGATACGACTGCTCTGATAGTTGTTGGGTTTAATTTTGTACCCTTCAAATGATGTTCAAATGACTTTGATGTATGAACTTCTCCACCCTTCAAATGATTTGTATGAAGAAATCAAGGATAACTAAAATAATTATAACAAATAAATCAATTGAATCTTTAATGATTATTGAAGTTTTGTGTATAATTATTGTTTACTCATTTTCTATTTTGTGGACTTCATTCCATTGATATGTGGACTTGCCTTTATCATCTCTACCATTGCAACAACACTCATTATTTTTGGGTGGACTAAGAAGAAAAGGAATGAGATAAAAGATGAGAAGCAAGAAATTAGAGCATATATGGATCCCCTTGACTCTAAACTAGATTCTATAGATAAATTTTTACATGAACAAATTCCTTCATGATATTCTTTTTTTTGATTAAATGATACACCAACAACATTGTAGAAAATCTTGGTTAGTGAAGATTTGGTACTATTTTCAAAGCTAAACTACCTAATCACCACCTACTAGCCATGAAGATCCTAGACAAGTCAAAACATAATGAAAAGAAATTCAAGAATGAAGTGGCTACTCTTCGGAGGATCGACCACATTCATCTAGTTCAACTTTTAGGATTATTTTTAGGCTTCAAAAAGAGCCTTGGCCTACAATTACATGAATAATGATTCACTAGAGAAATATACCCATGGGGATGACAAAAATACACTCCACTGGAAGCAACTGCATGTCATTGCAATAGATACAACAAGGGGAATCACATATCTACATATAAGAATGCACAGACTGAATTTAACACTTTGATATAAATCCCCATAATTTTATCTTCCCAAGGTTGCATATTTTGGTTTAGCCAAGTTAAAAAATAGAGAAGGTAGCCATATATCCTTTACTAGAGCCATGGGAACTCTTCGTTGCACTACCCTAGATAGGTTTGGTTTAGAAATTTGTGACCAATCACTAATACATCATATGTGTATAGCTATGGTATGCTAGTGATGGAGATGGTTGGGGGAAGAAATCATTTTGAAATGCAAAAAAGTAGAGCAATAAAAATCTACTATCTAGAATGGGTATTCAAGAAAGTTGAAAGTGGTAAATTTGGAAGGCTAAGAGAATGAAATATAAGGCATGAAGAAGATCAAATCATAGCTAAAATTTTAATTCTAGTGGGGTTTTGGTGTATTCAATACAACCTATCTCACCAACCTACCATGAGAAAATTGATTAATATGTTGGAAGTATTGAGGTCGGTGTTCCTCCTCTTCCCTTCCCTACCAAAACTTTGCTACTATTGATTTTTTGTAGTGAATCCTTCGTGGACATGTAATTTACTAAAGATTTATTTTGTTTAAGTGCTTGTAATTATATGATGTGTTCAAATGATAAAATGAGAATAGTTTGACAACTTATCTTATATTATTGATATTGTATAGCACATGTTAGTAAATAGCTAAGAATGTTACCAATTAAAATTTCTTTGTGTTATGTATTTATAAGTAGTTGACAAGAGTAGTAATAACTTCCCTTGTTTTGATCTCTTAAATGATTTTGAGATATATTTATCACCATTTAATTTTTTCAAAAGACCTTCCAACTTGATACATATGTTGAATAAAGTGGATCTCTAAGAGAATATTTTAAATTAGTATTATTTACATGGGTAAGTGCACAAAGTTGTGACATAAAAAGGGCTCTTAAGATGCCACTTTTTTTTTTCTGAAATCAGCAAATTCTTATGTCTTATGAGAAAATGAAGATAGTTACGTGCTCAAAATTTGAAGATGCAACAACAACAAGAGTTGTAGTGCTTCGAATATACTTTCTAAAAGTTACTTATTTTTTTAAAATAGTGAATATTAAGGGTTTGAAAAAGGGGGAGCACAAAAATGGTATTTTTTTATCAAAAAAAATAGCATAGTGTTTGTTCTTTTTTATTAAAAGTGGTAAACACCAATGAGATCACAAACGGGGGACCTCGTCCCTACTATAAATTCTCAACAATTACACCCCAATAGGGTTTGAACCTTGATGGCAAGAATAACTTATTGTCATTTTTATTTGTTTTCCTTATTCTATTTGTATATATATTTATAATATCTTATTGCCATTTCTATTTTTTTTTCTTATTGGATTCTTTTATATTCTTGTGTCTTTTCCTTTTTGGTTAATTTTGGTTGTTTTATATTTTGGCATCCATTTATTTCTATTTTTTCTTCATTTTCAACTTGATGTCTTGTCTTGTTTAGCCCTCATGCATCCTTCTCTCTCTTCCCCTAGCCTTTTAAGATTGAGCTTGGTCTGCAACTATCCATCTTATTCTCCTTATTCTCTTTTCTCTCATCTTGATGATGGATCATTAAGTGTGATCCTAAATGTTCTCCTTATGCTCTTTTCTCTCATCCTGATGATGGATGACAAAGTGTGATCCGAAACATTGATGGAAAAAATTACACACAATCAAATCCAGTAATCATAGCTATAAACATTATGGATTGTGTATATTGGATATCATTAATATGACTTCACATCAAGAGTATAAAACAACCAAACAAGTAACAACTCAAACTCAATAGGTAATGTGAGGTCTATGGCTCCAATAAAGTAGTAATTCATAAACTCAAGTGATCAGCTTAATCACATAGGTGAATCTCAACCTTGGTATACCCTAAACTTAGGATAAAGTCAACAATCATCAATCAGCCTGATCATGTAGGTTAATATAAACCTTTTTTCTCCAAAAAAAGATCAAATAAACAACCCAACCAAGTAGGTTATTCTCAACCTCTTCGTTCCAATGGGTAATCAAGTAAATATTCCAACCTAGTAGGTAATTCTTAATCTATGGTTTCAATCATTAATCAAATATACTTCTCAACCCAAATAGGTTACTCTCAACCTAAGGTTTCATTCAATAGTAATTAATGATTAAGTGATCATTCAAGTATGGATTAGCAATATGATGTTTCATCCTATCATATCTTTCGTACTATCATTGTTGATGTATTGCTAAACATTACCATTCCTAAGGTTTCCTAGCACTATAAGCTAATAGTGTCAAGTCACTACATTACATTGATACATTTTACATTATACATGTAGTTTAAACTATCTATGTATAGAAACATCATCAAAGTTCCCATACAGGGTATAGAAAAGTATTAAATCGCTCCCCTAATCAATTCAAGCTTTCATGAAATCTAGTATATAATACTAATGTTAAACATTCACTCCTTACTATGGAGTATGTAAAACACTCATAAGGAAATCATAACATTCATGATTATTTTCCTTTCCAAACAAGAAAATAGATTATTAATCTATTCCAAGTAGTCTAATTCATTCTCAATTTAAATAAACACGGCAATCAATCTTTCAGATAAAAGATAAAACATGAGGATAATAGAATCTCATGCATGTTAATCACTTATTCCAATTGATTCACTAGATCTCAAGCTTGGCCCCCTTCTTAAAATTAACTCAGCAACAAATACCTCTCAATTTCCCTCACTAAAGTTTCCTCACCATAACTCTTAGCAAAATAAGAATCTCTCAATGAAAATGCAACTAAACGGAGCAGCATAATGGTGCATAGAAGTGTCTCCAAATGAGGTGAGAATGCCTCGTATTTATACCTAAAAACTAGCATCTACAACCCACAAACAAGGCTTATGATGACACTTCTCAGTCCAATACCATTGACTCAACCTAATAATAAAAATGTTGTGGATTTCTATCTCAATAGTCACTCAAATAGGATATCAAATCAACCCAATGCTTTCCAACAGTAGTTTGACTGGTTCATAAAGCACATGCTTCAATATGATAATTGACATAAGTACAGGTTAAAAATAATTCTAAAAGAAACAAAAAATTCATAATATGGCACCACCTATTCATCACATTTCCTATTCACAAGCTTGTTGTTTAAAATGAGGGAATAAGTCAGACTTTATCTGGTTGCATTGCACAGAGTTGACTTGGTCCAAGACAAAGCAATTGACACATACCTTATGAGTTGACTTCCTTATTTATAATGTTGCTTTACTCAAACTCAATCAATGTTTATTCCATGTATTTTAGACAAGTTGACTTTATCTATGGCATTTTACCTTACACATTGGAAGGTGTTTATAACTAAGCACTTTAAGAACATCTCAAGCAATGGCTTTGTACTCTTCTATCTGTGGCTCAAAGACATGCTATGGTTGGCTTATGCATTGGACCATACTATTGTTTCCTAGTTGAGCACAACATTTACTTCATGCACAATGCAAGCACTATCTCATCTCCTCTTTAATTGTGTTATCCATTATATGTTTATATTGCTACACAATAGATAAAGCCTTGCACTTTAAACATATCAAACAATGTATGCTTTGGTAGAGCGTGGTTCCCTATATGCCTACTCCTTGTGCTAGCTCTAACTCCATTTATATGCACTTATATTTTCAATGCTCTTATAATGTGGTGAATGACTTTACTAATCCTTTTCTATCTTACAACTCACGCTTTATATCAACGCTATGTAAAGTACTTTATAATATATAAAACCATATATATTTATCACATTTACATATATTAATATATATATACATATATATCACATAACGTATATACACACACACAGAATTACATTCACATGATTACTTGATACATCTATTGCCATCAATATAGACCATTATTCGTTTACTAATCACATTCATACATTATTGCTTACATATATATATACATACATACACATATATATATACATATACATATACATATATCAATATATATAATTAAATGTATTTAATTATATGTACACATACATATATATTAATATATTTATATAATATATACACATATCGATATCTTAATATCTGGGTAAATACTTATATATATAAACATGCTAAAAAAATTGTACATATATATACATACATACATATATTAATATATATATATGTATATACATTTACCTTAATATAGCAATATGCATAAACATTAATATATACATATTATATATAATATTGTTCTAACATCCATACCTAAGCAAATATACGCATATCCTTGTCGTCATGTATAGACATTAACATGTATATATATACACACATATATAATTGATTCCTCATGTAAGTACGCTCTTAAGTATTTCTACTTACATATGCATATGATTATGCTCTCTTGCATGGATCAATATATATATATATATATATACCCATATACATGTTTACAACTAACATACATATGAATCGATGTAAAATAATTACTCACAAAGCTCAAAGACTCAAAGATTCAATCACGATAACTTGATCAAACAATCAAAGAATCAAAGATATTTTCTCAAGCATTTATCACAAACCATGAATATTTCTAACAAAAATCATGATCTTGTCTAGAATTCAAGCACAACATGTCTAAAGGATGACTTACGAATATCTTATGACTATGACTTGACTCAACTATTCTTGGAAGTGAGTGTGTGTGAAAACTCAGTAAGGTTTCATTAGGGGTTACTCGACCAATCACTTTCTCTTGAGTGATACTCCCCCTCCCTTCTGAAGGATTGAACCTGTCCCTACAACTAGCTTAGTACCACACCAAGGTAGTTAGATGTTCATATTAAATCCATTTGCATCATAATACATTTGTATCAACAAAGCATTCAAAACATATTCATTCCTTTGAAATCAGTAACATCTTATTACATTTTCATATATTTCATTTACCTAACAAATGTATTGAAGTCACAATTTCCATTCATCATCCTATTTACTCGTGAAGGTAAAAGTAACTCAATAACAATAAGACAAGGTGTAATAGGTTGTCTTTGTCTCTATGATTCAGGGGCAATGATAACTAGTTTTTGGAGGTGTGCATTCTCTTCAAGGATCCCCTCCTCTCTTTAAACTTAAAATACCAACATAGCAAGTATGTTGGCATTTTAAGTGGGGGGCATATTGTCCCCCGTTCTTTGTTTACATGCTCCCTTCTTAGTGATGATAGCATACATCTCCTAGGAAGTGTGAACATTTTATTCAAAGTGTGGTCTTCTTATTTCATGTGATGTTTCTTCTTGGTGCTCCAACATTAGGTTGATTTCCTTCAAGAGCGTGACCTTTCTTGGCATATGGCATTCCTCCTAGTGGTAATGATATGGCTTGTATTCTCTAAGATGCAAAACTTTTATCCTCGACTAGATTCCTCTCTTGGTGACATTGAGTGTGATGTTCCCTAAGTGAGACCTTTCATAAACTGAGCAAAACCCCTTTGTTTATCTTAAACCAAAACTTTTGGCCACTAAGCATAACACAACTTGCTTTGTGGTGCCTTTATGTCATAAGTGTCTAGCATAATACAACTTGCTAGCCTTGTGAAAACCATTAACCATTTAGTGTGGTTCCTTATCAAAGTTATCAAGGAGTATAACTTTCGGTATGGTTGATGTATGGGATCCTATAGACTTGGCATGCCTTGCCCATCACCACTTGTTTTGTGAGTTCATGCCTTGTAGACCTAGTGTGTGAGCTTATTTTTCATGGCCACCTAACATAACACAAATTGCTTGTCTATAGAGCCATGTGTTTCATAAGTTATTTTACATCCTTATGAATGTATTTGATGGAGGTGGCATAATACAACTTTCTATTCCATGTTTTCTTGCATTAAATTTGACATTGTAGGATTATGTATCTTTCTTGTTGCTTCATATCATGCATATGTGTGTATCCCTTTGTGCTTATGTTGGTTTTCCATGGGATCTTGATCCTGGGGGCTTGACCACCTCCTTGATCCTTTCCATCTTATCCCATCGACATTTATGCACTTGGACCCCTCTTGACGTATATTTGTCTACTTTAGTGTGAGTCTAAGCATAAGTTCATACTCTCACTAAAGTGGGGGCTAAATGTAGTGTAGAAAAAATGTACTCATTTATATTTTCACACAATGTTTGTGTCCCCTTATTTAATTGAGCTTAATTAAGCTTCTAATTACCTAAATTATGCATTCCTAAGCCTTATAATTTATGTTTTCCAAAAGGGGAACCTATATTAAATAAATGCCTACATTAATTTAAACATCTTAAAAATTAACATATGTTTTGGTGGCATTTTAATGATTCAAATTCAAGTTTCAAATGTCTACTTATGGAATCTTGTAGTACCCCTCCATTTATGCTTATGTTTTCTGCTGTTATGCTTTTACACTGTTAGACTATGATACTTTGTTTGGATATTTTGATCGCTGGTTTTGAGCGATAGTGGATTTATTCTGTGACATGATGATACATTGAATGGTGATATTTGATTTCTGATATGCTTTGAGATAGCGTAGATGTTTATTTTCAGTTTATTATTGTTATATGTATGTTTATGATGGACTAACAGTTATTTATTTTGTCAGTCTGATGTGACGTGTATTGGTGTGGAGAACAGAATCGCATCACTCACTAGCGAGTGCCCTGTGATATCCATGATTTTCTCCGCACGGTGTGCCTGTACAATGGTTTATATATATATATGCATGTTATTTGCTTGGTTACAGGATTGCAGGTACATGACACCGACTCCACCTAGTTACTCAGGTCTAAATGTGTCAAGACTCAATGGAAATGTTGATTGGGAGGTAGTAGTTTGGTTCATCCTAGTCTAGTTTATAACCCAGTCATAGTACATCGTCTGTTGTAGTTCAGAGTCATAGGTTGTCTTGTACTTTTCTGTTCGATTTAACTGCTTGAAAGGAAGAATGTAAATTTTAATAATAGTTTATTATGTTTTATTTACGGTTATTTAAATTGATTTTTAATGTTGAAGAAAAATAGTTTTGCAAGTTATTTAATTAATTAATTAGTTTGTTTGGTTAAATGGTTTGATCATAGAGATTAAATTTATTTAATTAAATAAATTAGTTAATTAAATTAAATTGTATTAATTTTGTGTGAATAAATTCAATATTTAAAATAAATATTTGGTGGAAATGGAAATTTTAATTAATAAATAAATTTGCATTTGAAAATTGTAAATTTTAAAATAATTAAATGAATTAATTAAATGCATGCAATTTGAAATAGGCAAGATTGCCGAGAAGTGGTTGAGAAGATATTTTGCACTTTCGACATGTGTGCCAGTGCATTTATTGATTATTGTTGAAGAATTGTTCACAGAGGTTAATTTGGATCTGGAAATACACATAGGATATACAATTTTTTTCTTCACGGGAAAAATATTTTTTGAGCTCTGTAAAATTCTCTGTATATGCTTTTTGGTATTTTGTTGCAAATTTGTGGAAAATCTCTAGTTGCTATTTGGGCTTTGTTTCTCGGGAAAGAAATTGTGGAAGCTACAGGCAAAGTTTTTTCCCAGTCAGTTTTCTGAAGCATAGGAAAACAGGTAATCTTCTTGTAAATTATTTTATTTGTTTTGAAAGGAAATGTTTGTGAAAAGAAAATTAGTTTAATTTAAATCTTTTTCTACTTTCCACAAAGAAATTGTTCATTAGATTTTTTCGTGTGAAAATTTGATGATTTTAGAAAGCTTCTGTAGAATCTTCTCTGTAGGAAGTATTTAAAATTTTGTGGGGGAGATATTTGTTGAAAGAGAAAATTAAACCTCTGGGTAATTTAGGTTTTGAATGGAAATATTGTGTGCATTCATCTTTGAAATCCCTGTTGAAATTTTTATAATTTCCCCTAATTCCCGTATGAAAACCCCAAAGAAAATTTTAAGTTTCTCTGATTTCCTTACTGTAATCCTGATGAAACTTCTATATATTTTTTTTGTGAAATCTTGTGAAATATATATATATATATAATATATATATATGTACATGTATATTATATATATATATGTACATATATATATATATTATATATATATGTATATATATATATTATATATATATGCTTCATATATAAATTGGATTGTAAAATTTATTTATTTCCATATCCGTCGCCGTACAAGCGTATTCTTTTTAAAACGGATTGAATTTTTTGTATTCGCGAAATTGCAAATTATGCAGGTTTTAGTTTATTTATTTTATATGAAATAAAATGCAAAATTTAAAGCACTGCGATATATATTAAGGGGGTCGTGGCTACCCCACAGCCGCCCCCATATGGGGCGATGGCTGTGGAGGCAGTCGGCGCTACCCTCACAAGCAGCGGCGGCTATCTCACAGCCGCCTCCCCATACAGGGAGGGCTACATATACACAGCTGCAGGCTGTGTACACAATGTCGTGACTGCATAAAACGTGTTGTTCTGTGTTCAAACTGGAAATTACAAAATTTTACCTTATTTCGATTATTAAATCCGATTTAGGGTTTTAATGTTATTTTTAAATATCTATATATATATTATATATATATTATATTATATATATATATATGTATATATGTATATATATGTATATATATATATTTATATATGTATTATGTATATTTAATTAATGCTGAGAATATTTGATTAAAATATTAATGTGGAAAAGTTTATTTGGAAAAATGAGAAATAAGAATTTATTTGTATTTAGATAGTTATGCATATAATGTTTTCAATGAGCATAATTATTAAATGTTTTAAGAATTGTTGTTAAGTAAAGAAAAAGATTAGAAATAGATACTTTCTCTCTTTTAATTGTTTGACTGGATTTATTATATCTCAATGATAGACATGTATTCGTTTTAAGTTCTTTTAAACTTTTATTGGGTAAAAGGAGGAAATTTATCTTTATGTGATTTTAAGTCTTCCAGTTGCAGTCTCTTTAAGGGAGTAAATTTGACTTTGTTTCCATATGATTAAACAAGTTAGGGTAGTGCACCTGATTTTGTGAACGAATTGTGATGTCCATTGTGGTATATTTGGTATTATATGTTGAAATTGTGCACTTTGTCTACCCTAGATAGTGAACTTAGATTCCTTCGTTATGTTTAGGGGAGTGGCTTTTTGTAAGGGCTGACACACAAAGTGGTGTCAGGGTAACTTGCAAAAAGTTAGTAAATCAGTGATAACTAAATGACACAATAGTTAGATTAAAATCTGTAACAAGATGTTTATGCCTCGCTTATGACTCTTGAGCTGCTTCAGTCTTGAGTATAAGATGAGAAGGCCTGGAATGGAAAATCGATGTCTTGTTTCTTCAAAAGACATTTGATTCCGCAATGATTAGCAATGGGGCCGGGTTTTGTAAGAGGTTACCAGGGTAACCCAAGGTTGGGGGCCGGAACCTAGGAAGAAACACCAGGGTAACCTTTGCAATATTGTGATGAAACTCCACCTAAAGTAATAGTTAACCTTGTGTATGTAGTACATTCAATTGTCAAAGAATTTGGAAGCAATGTAACCATTAGTTTGTTATGTACTAGTGTCTAGGGTTAGTAGATTATGTCTAGGTAACCATATTACTATCTCCTAGCACGGGAGGTGGACCCACGGGTACCACATGGTTGGGTGGAACATGCACCTTACTCCGTTGGGTGTCCAGTTTATGATCATGGAAATGAGAGCTTCTTGGATGGAGAGCTCGCACTTGGAAACTTATATGTACTTCATTGTAATTTGTAAATTTGTATTGTAAAGCATCCCTTAATTGTTATGAGGTGAACACTTGTAAAATGTCATTATTATTGAACTACCTCATCAGATGAATGAGTATTGTATATTTTATCAAATGCAATATATGAAACATGTTAGTGCTATATGTTATCTTGAATGGAGTTTTCAAATGAAATGCAATGTTTATCTTTAATGTTTATGTTAATGTTAATTAATATGTGCAATGCAAAATACTAAATTCGTCTATGGAAACTCAAAGTAGTGTAACATCGTGTAACTTAATGAATGTATGCAACTAATTAACTTAATAATTATACTTTAAAAAAAATTTATTACACTTTAATACACAATTGCAACATTCCTTAGGTTATTATGACGGGGCATTACAAATCTAATTTTAGAGAAATTGGATAAAAACCTATAAATATAGTTATTTTATCAATTCAAAACATCTAGCATTAAGGAAACTTTCACAAGAGAAAATATTATTATCTGACCAAGGAGGATCCAAAAGACCAAAAATTTCATAGTCTCAGAATCTGACGAAGCTAGCACCAGCGCATAAAGATTGTCGATATGATCTTGACACAATTTGAATCGCGTCAAAAGGAGATCGTACGTGAGAGTTATGCCTAGCCAAAGTTGGTTCAAACTAGTACAGGAGCCAGTTAGAAAGGTGAAAAAATTAATCATTTTGGAATTCGTCAAAAATGGCATCACGTCGAAGAGCTCATTGTCATGGTTTTGACACCACTCGTTTCACGTCAAACGGAGCTTGTATGGAGAACATATGGTCGGTCAAAGTTTTGCAGTAAAAGAGTTGACTGTATGGTGACATGAACCAATCGTACTCTGACACGTGGCAGTGACATAGCAAGACAAGTGCTGCAAACATGACAAGGTGACGTGGCAGGTGACATTGAATGTCAAGTTGACATGTGTCCTCAAAATAAGTGAATGAAAAGGTGTTAGGTGGCCCAATGGCTAGGTGCCACATGACAGCCCCATCCGACTCCTTTGGCAGGATTGTTTCAATGGTCTACCAAAAATTTAGGTAAGGGATTTGATCCCCTAACCTCTACTTTCCAAGCAAAGCTTCCCATCGTTCGACCGCTTGATTCTCTCAACAATATAAGTGGCAGCGATTATTTTTGATGTGTATTGAAAGCTAATTTATAAAAAATAAAAGGCCAGTGGGTTTGACCTACCAACCTCATCTCAAAAAGCCCCCGCAAACACAGATAGACCATCACCTTCCTTGGTGAAATATAAGGGAGACATGCAGTTTTGAAGCTAAATCTCCTAAAAATTAAAAATTGATCCCTTATTTTTAAATCTAAACTCATTTAAATTTAAAACTTGAATAATGAAATTATCAATGGGCTTAAAAATAATCTGTAAAGATTAATAAAAGGGATTGAAGAAGATTTTAAAGATTATTTTGTAGAGCTCGGAGTTATAAGGGCCTATAATTAAAAGGGTTAGATTATTTTCACAAGATTATTTTAAAAATTAAGATATTTTTACTTGTAAATGGGAGATTGTAAAATCATATGGTTATGAACCATATTAGGAAAAATTGGTGTATTTAAGGGGGAGATTTTTCTCTTTTGAGATAAGGAATTTTCTTTTGGGAAAGGATTTCATTGTGGAGAAATTAGGCATATTGGGAAGAAATTTTTGAAGGTGTTGGCAGGAGACTATGAGAGACTTTGTAATGCAGGTTTTGAGGCTTAAATGAATAATAAGGAAAATAAGCTTGGCATCATTAATAAAGTAGTTCCTCATTAAGAAGCAAACCCGAAGACATAGCCCAAACATATGGGTGAACTTTGTTCTCGAGTTCCTTGTTGTCTATCTATTCTCTCTCTTATGTCTATTCTATCTCATTCTTTCCAATTTTAATTCCTACTTTGAATGTTAATTACATCATTTAATTAATTATTTTATGTCATTAGGATAAGCAAAGGACTAAGTGAACTCAATTTCTATAATTTCAAAGGTTAAAATACATAACCATGTAATTATGTTTGCGATCAGGGATAAATTTGTAATTAGGAGTAAAGTGCAAATTATTTGTAACCCTTTAATTACAGACCAAGTTTGGTATCAGATTAGTTTAACAAGAAAAATTGGAAGTGGTGGATGTTAACTAGGTTGAAATTAAAGCGAGGAGAAGGTGCACTTGAAGAGTTTAACCTAAAGATCAGATCGAGGCGAGTTACTCGAAGAAAAACCATGGAACAACCAAAAGAAGGAAAATCTTTCAGTCCTAAAATCTTTGAGAATGAAGAACAACTTTTCAAAGCATTCTTAGACATGAAGATGATGGTGGAAGAGTTGTACAAGAAAAAAAAGTAGAAGGAGAAAGGTGAATCCTCTTGAAAAGATGACAAAGGTAAAGGAGTAGGAGATGGTTGTGACCCTCCTAAACCTTCGTCTTCACCTTCTTCACCTTCTTCACCTATTTCATCTTCCTTTTCTACTAAATCTACTTCATCTTCAAAGAAGAAACAACCTGTGCAACTTGAATCTAATGCTCCTTTATTAAAGCTTGATGTTAAATTTGAATTGCCAACTTATAATGGAGAACTGGATGTAAAGAAACTTGATAATTGGATAAAACAAATTAAAGTTTATTATCTGATTTGAAGAAGTTTACATATGATACTTCAAAGATCTAATTAACCACTTTTCACCTAGGAGGCACAACCTTAATCTGGTGGGAGAGAAAAACTCAAGAAGATCTAATTTGATATGGTAAAATTATTTCTTCTTGGTCTAAGTTTACAGCTGCACTTAACAAATAGTTTTATCCATTAGGTCACATGCAAAAGGTAGTAATGAATTGACAATCATTAAGGCAAGAGAAAGGACAAAGTGTATAGGAATATACACCGAAGTTTAGGAAAAAAGCTTTAATTTTGGGAATTCCTTTATACACACAAGAAACTATGTTGAAGTATATAGGTGGATTGCATGAAAAATTGAGGCATACAATACTTATGTTCAATCCAACTAAATCTTCTATGAAGAAAGAGGAGGAAAAGCTTTATTGCTCACACTACAAAAAGAAATGGCACAAAGATGAAAAATGTTGGAAATTGCATCCTGATTAGAAACAAAAGTGGTTCAAGGATCGAAAGGGTAAGCAAAAGGCTACAACCATCGTGCAAGACCTCAAATCATAATCTGATGATGAAACCAAGATAACAGTTGTGGGTATAAAAGGTATTGTTCTTGTTGCTAGTACTATTTCCCATGCTTCTTCTATAAAGAATAATGAGATCCCTATTGAAATTAAAAGGAATGAATTGTTTCATATAAGGACTATTGTAAAACAGAGTAAAATTGATACACTCATAGATAGTGGATCACAAGCAAACTTAATCTTTGAACAAGTTCTTAAGCAATGGGGATTTAAAACAATACCTCATCCTAAACCATATCCATTGGGTTGGGTGCATGATAATGCTCAGTTACATGTGTCAAGGAAATGTAAACTCTGATTTGCAATCACATCCAAGTTTGTAGATGAGGTAGAGTTAGATGTAATTTCACTTGACATCTGTGGGATGGTTTTGGGAAGTCCTTATTTGTATGACAAAAAGGCCATTTTCTACAGGGAACATAATAGGTATCATTTGTTTAAGGATGGAATTGAATTCATTGTGAAAGCTCATCACATGAAGAATGATAGATATGTTATACACACAGGGCATTTGAAAATGGTTGTAAATGCAAGTAATGCTTTAACCCTCATATATGTAACAGCTAATGATATTAACCATGAAATGAAACAATTTTTAATCATGATAAGGTGTCACAAACAACACAGTGTGAGGATCAATTGCAAGAACATTTAAGCCTTTAGCCTAAGGTGGTAAAAGAGGGTTTGAATGATTTGTTTTCTAATGGTATTCTTGTTTAGGAGATTCAAAAAGTTGATACTTTTTCCTTCACATCAATATATTTAGTATTGTTGCTTGTCATTCTACTAGTTATTTCTATGTGGATAGTGAATGCGACAATGAGTATTGATGGGTATTTAGTTGATTATATCAGCTATACTATCATATTCTTCATCTTGTTTGTGATGGGTCAGATAATAATAATTCTAGTAGGATGGACAGATGATATTGGACAAGTGAGGAAACAACTCCCTCACTTAGATTCTATGTAAAAAAAGACTTTTGGTGGTCCAAAAGCTTCTCAATTGGGAGGAATGATCTAGGAGGATCTAGAAGACCAAAAATTTCGTAGTATTAGAATTTGACGAAGCTAGAATCATTGCATAGAGCTCATTTACATGATCCTAATGCAATTTGAATTGCATCAAAATGAGATTGTACGTGAGAGTTATGCCTAGTCAAAGTTGGGTCAAACTGGTACCAAGGGCTAGTCAGAAAGGAAAAACATGATCTTGGAATTCTTCAAAAATGGCATCACATCGAAGAGCTCATCGCCATGGTTTTGACACCACTCATTTCGCATCAAACAAAGCTCATATGGAGAAGATATGGTTGGTCAATTTTTTGCGGTAAAAGGGTAGACCATGCTAACATCAACATGGTGACATGGCAACACAACCTAAATCTAGTGGGAGAGAAAAAATCAGGAAGATCTAAGTCGATATGGTAAAAAAAATTCTTCCTGGTTTTACTTTATAGGTACACTTAAAAAATAGTTTTATCCATTAGGTCACATGCAAAAAGCAGTAATGAATTGGCAAACATTAAGGCAAGAGAAAGGACAAAGTGTACAGGAATATACACAGGAGTTTAGGAAAAAAGATTTAATTTTGGGCATTCCTATATACAGGCAATAAACTTTGTTAAAGTGTATAGGTGGATTACATGAAAAATTGAGGCATATAATACTTATCTTCAATCCAACTAACCTTGACAAAGTTAGTGTGCAAGCCATTCATCTTGAAACAAGCATGAAGAATAGTTTCTTAATGGAATTCAGTAAGCATAAAGAAAGCAAGAAAGGGAAGAAGGAAATGCAGGGGGAGACTTTTGTGAAGAAAGAGAAGGAAAAGCCTTATTGCTCAGACTAAAAAAAGAAAGGGCACAAAGATGCAAAATGTTGGAAATTGCATCTTGATTAGAAACCAAAGTGGATCAAAGATCGAAAGGGTAAGCAAAAGACTGTAGCCATCATGCAAGACCTTAGATCATATTTTGAAGATGAAACCAAGATAACAGTTGTGGGTATAACAGGTATCATTCATGTTGCTAGTACTAATTCCCATGCTTCTTCTATAAAGAATAATGAGATCCTTGTTGAAAGTAAAAGGAATGAATTGTTTCATATAAGGACTATTGCAAAATAGAGTAAAATTGATACACTCATAGATAGTGAATCACAAGTAAACTTAATCTCTAAACAAGTTGTTAAGCAATTGGGATTAAAAACAATAACTCCTCCTAAACCATATCCATTGGGTTGGGTGCATGATAATGCTCAGTTACATGTGTCAAGGAAATGTAAATTTTGATTTGCAATCACATCCAAGTTTGTAGATGAGGTAGAGTTAGATGTAATTCTAGTTGACATCTATGGGATGGTTTTGGGAAGTCCTTACTTGTATGACAGAAAGGCCATTTTCTATAGGGAACATAATTGGTATCATTTGTTTAAGGATGGAATTGAATTCATTTGGAAAGCTCATTGCAAGAAGAATGATAGATTTTTTATAAACACACGGCATTTGAAAATGGTTGTAAATGCAAGCAATGCTTTAACCCTGATTTCTGTAACAGCTAATGATATTAAGCACGAAGATGAAACAATTTCTAATCATGATAAGGTGTCACAGACAACAGAGTGTGAGGATCAGTTACAAGAACATTTAAACCTTCAGCCTAAGGTGGTAAAAGAGGGGTTGAATGATTCATTTTCTAATAATGTTCTTGTTTAGGAGACTTGACAAGTTGATACTTTTTCCTTCACATCGATATATTCAGTATTCTTGCTTTTCATTCTACTAGTTAGTTCTATGTGGATAGTGGATGTGACAATGAGTATTGATGGGTATTTAGTTGATTGTATTAGTTATTCTATCTCATTATTCATCTTGTTTGTGATGGTTCAGATGATAAGAATTCTAGCAGGATGGACGGATGATACTAGACAAGTGAGGAAACAACGCCCTCACTTAAATTCTATGTAAAAAAAGACTTTTGGTGGTCCAAAATCTTCTCAATTGGGAGGAATGATCCAGGAAGATCTAGAAGACCAAAAATTTCACAATCTCAAAATCCGATGAAGCTAGCATCACTGCATAGAGCTCCTTAGCATGATCCTAATAGAAATTGAATCGTGTCAAAAGGAGATCGTACTCAAGAGTTATGCCCAGTCAAAGTTGGGTCAAACTAGTACCAGGGGCCGGTCAGAAAGGTGAAACAATTAATCATCTTGGAATTCTTCAAAACTGGCATCACATCGAAGAGTTCATCGACACAGTTTTGATGCCACTCATTTCACATCAAACAGAGCTCGTATGGAGAATATATGGTCGGTCAAAGTTTTGTGGTAAAAGGGTTGACCATGCTGATGTCAACATGAGATTAGCATGGTGACATGGCAGCATAGTCATCAAACCATGTGATGATATGGACCAATCATACTCTGACACATGACAGTGATGTAGCAGGACAAGTGGTGTAGACATGATAACGTGACGTGGCAAGCGATAGTAAATGTCAAGTTGACACGTGTCCTCAAAATAAGTGAATGAAAAGGTGTGAGGTGACCCAATGGCTGGGCACCATGTGGCATCCCCATCCAACTCCTCTAGCAGGTTTATTTCGGTGGTCTACCAAAAATGTAAGTAGTGGATCATTCAATCCCCTAACCTCCATTATCCAAGGGAAGCCTCCCATCGTTCGACCGCGTGATTCTCTCAACAATATAAGTGGTAGATGTTACTTTTGATATGTATTGAAAGCTAATTCAACAAAAATAAAAGTTCATCGGATTCAACCCGCCGACCTCATCTCAAACAGCCCTCGTGGATACTAATAGACCATCACTTTCCTCAAAAAAATATAAGGGAGACATGTAGTTTTGAAGCCAAATCTCTTAAAAATTAAAAATTGATCCCCTATTTTTAAATCTAAACCCATCTAAAGGTAAAACCTAAATAATGAAATTATCAAGAGGCTTAAAAATATTCTATAAAGATTAATAAAAGTGATTTAAGAAGATTTTGAAGATTATTTTGTAGAGCCCGGAGTTATAAGGGCATGTAATTAAAAGGGTTAGATTATTTTGGAAAGATTATTTTAAAAATTAAGAGATTTTTACTTGTAAATGGGAGATTGTAAAATTGTATGGTTATGAACCATATTAGGAAAAAATGGTGTATTTAAGGGGGAGATTTTTCTCTTGCAAGACAAGGAAATTTCTTTTGGGAAAGGATTTCATGGTGGATAAATTAGGCATATTGGGAAGGAATTTTTGAAGGTGTTGGCAGGAGACTACGAGAGACTTTGTAATGCAAGTTTTCAGGCTTCAATGATGTAATAAGGTAAATAAGCTTGGTGTTGTTAATAAAGCAGTAGCTCATTGAGAAGCAGACCCAGAGACATAGCCTGAACATATGGGTGTACTGTGTTATCAAGTTCCTTGTTGTCTCTCTATTCTCTCTTTTCTATCTATTCCCTCTCATTCTTTCTAGTTTTAATTCCTAATTTTAATGTTAATTACATCATTTAATTCATTAGTTTATGTCATTAGGATAAGAAAAGGATTAAGTGAACTCATTTTTTGTAATTTTAAAGGTTAAAATACATAACCACACAATTATGTTTGCGGTCAAGGATAAATCTATAATTAGGGGTAAAGTGCAAATTATTTGTAACCCTTTAATTACATATCATTGTCAAGAGCATTAAAGAGAATATTTATCAATCATCTATAACAACAATCAAGATTATATCATCATGTCAAAGTTTATGCATATTCATGTCATGTTTTGGAGCTAACATTGTGATGTAGGTTTCAAGCATTCAAGCATCAAATCAAACATCAAATCAAGTCATTTCTTGCAAGATCTAATCCTTAGAATGATTTGTTAGACTCCAATCCTCTAAGGGCAGTCATGAAGGGTTTGGTGAGTTATGACATAACCTTTGTTAATTCATCAAATTCCTTTCATTTGTCATTATTTTATGATCAAGGTCTAATTACCAGATTGGGGTTTGACCAAGGAAAACCCCTATTACCCAAAAACAAACATTTTTTCCTCTCTTTGTGTGTGTGTAGATTTGTAGGTGAATAAGGATTGAAGATTGATCAAAAGAGAGATTTTACAAAGTTGTCAAATTTGTCAAGCCACGAAAACTTAGATCCCAAACTTATTTATGACTTTTTGGCTGTGAAACCTAGGGAAAAAAAAAGCTCATATCTTGCACTAGATGACCCCCAAAGTTGAGAAAAATCCTTGCACAAAGACCCATTTTCCCTGGGGTGAATGAGTCTTTGTAGGACACTTAACACCCATTTTTGGTGATAGGTACACATCAATCTGCCTTTCTCATATCTCTCTAAAAAATTGTTGTTTTTGTTTGTGCTATCCTTAATCTCTACATTTCATGGTTTACATCACATAAATAAGTTCATTAGGTATTCTATTTTTATCTCTCAAAAGTGTATTTTAGTTATTTATGTCATAAGAAAACAGTAGGTCCTCCTAATAGGGTTGACTCACTTAATGAAATTCAATCCTATCCTTGGGAGATCTCTTTTTCTAATGAAATTAGGGAAAAAGGCACCTAGATCCTATTGTTCTAAACCAAAAAGGGACATAGGATC
The DNA here is from genome assembly GCA_007258455.2 of Sequoia sempervirens. Taxonomy (NCBI): domain Eukaryota; kingdom Viridiplantae; phylum Streptophyta; class Pinopsida; order Cupressales; family Cupressaceae; genus Sequoia; species Sequoia sempervirens. The sequence goes on along the minus strand of VDFB02000141.1, from coordinate 294,401 downwards.
CCTTTTTTCTTATTTCACTTATAAAAGAGAAAGTGAAAACCCTATATGCAGATTTTATTAGATTGTGACAAGTGTTGTAATCCTATTCAATGAAACAACATGACATATAAATATCCTAATCTAATACTAAAAATTACTCCTAAGTTTAACTTAACTATAATAAAGTAATAATGAACCTAATAATTAATTAATGATTAATTAATTATTAGGTGATTTTCTCAATTACTCCAACACCATCTATTCCTAATTTTTGGCATGGTTACCATGGAAAAATCATGTATTTCTAATATTGTAGAAAAATAGGTTTCTTAGTTTATAATTTAGAAAAACCATGTTTTGCCAAAGACAAGACTACATTCATTACACAATGGCATTTTAAGGTGCACAAATTCTACATATACATTGTAAAAATAACAAAATGAGATTCTTTATGATAATATTTTCAATCAAATAAATGAATATTACTTTATGATGTATAGGCCATATGAGAGCATGATTCTATGATAATACCTCTTTGATTGAGAGCTAGGGATTGATGGGTATCTATTATGCTAAATTCACCTAGGGAACAATTGTGACCTCATCCCTTATATATCACACATTCAAGGTAATGATTCTTTGTGGATGGCATAATAAAGGAACATATCATCACTCTCATGAATTGTTATAGGCCATAATTATAATTAACATTTATTTTATGTATGTTCTTGCTTGGAGCTATGATCTTAAAGTCTTTTTTCTATTTCTCTTGGGCATCAGATCCTAGAATAGGAAAATAGTGGTTATAGTGTCCCCTAATGATTTTTTTTTTGAAAAAAAAATTGTTGGCCCAAGTGTAATTTCTTTATCTAGTTTCTTTGTTAGATTAAATATCTCACCTAGGATAACATTTGAAAGAGATGCTTTCAAGGTCCTTCAAAATGTGTTCTCTATGATGCTAATGAGAAATGCATTTGGCTCATTTTTTTTTCAATGCCCCTTTTCTATGGGTCTTTGGACATAGTGGTGGAAAATTTGCAACCAACCCTTTGTCCATGTTTCTTTTGTACTTGAATATTGGGATAGTTTGGTACATCCTCCTACTCTTGCTTCTTTCATCTTAGTGTTTGGTCCATATTGATCCCATATTTATCCTTTACAAAAATTAGTTGGAGTGGAATCATTGAATCTTCCAATCTATTAATAAAGTCTTATTGGGTATGTTTGGTAGAATATTTTAGACTCGATTAAATAAAATTAGGTAAATAAGAGTCTTTTAGATAAGTTCAAATTTTCTTCAAATACTTAAATTCTCAAGGCAATTTTAAAATTTGTGTAATTTGGTTAGCTCATCTATCCATTCTAGTTCTAGGGTTAAAATTTTTACTAAGGTGAATAGAGTAGGTAAATAGTTTCGTCCATATTGGGCTTTTCAAAATTAATACTAATGAGTCTTCTTAAGGAAATATGAGTGCTACTAAGATTGGTAGGGTTGGACATGATAGTAATGGTTCTATTTATTTTTTTCTCTTCTCCAATTGGATTTGGCACTAATATTCAAATGGAAGCCTAATCTATCCTTTTAGCACTTAAGAAAGATTGTGAACTGAGCTGAAAAATATTGTTTGTGAGATGGATTTCATGGTATTGGTCTCTCTTTCAAATAAAAGGAAGCTTCATGAATCTCTTAGAGGTTGGTGTCACTAGCCAAGTAGATTCTTCACCTTACTTCAATTTTTGATTCCATTTCTTTTATATATATTCCTAAAGAATTGAATGTTGTTGCAGATTGCTTGGTCAAAAGGTCCTCTAATGTTATGCCTACAGATGCCAATATGTTGTATGCTATGAATATGTTGTCCATAAATCTATAAATATTTGAGGTTTCATACTTATGCTATTTATATTATTTTTTTTCATTTATGTTCTTTATGTCTGGGAATGCAAATATGTTGTATGTGATGTCAATTTTTGTCACATTGACCTATAACTCAATATTTGGGGTTTGAACTTACATTAAATTATATGAATTTCAAGTCATTTCAGTTCAATTTCAGGGTTTCACTAGTTTTCATTTCCTCTATACTCATCCATGCACGATGTTTAATCTACATTGTGCTTTTCATATTTGCTTCCTTATAGGAAATATGAAATGGGTTTGACTGGTTTAAATGGTTTTTCATTACTATTAGACTTGTTCGACGAAATATGGAAAGAGTTTGACTAGTTTTAAGCCATGCACTTGTATTCGTGTGTTCATCATTGCAAAAAATTTAACTCTACAATTTTATTTTTACATTTGTTTGTTATTCCAAAATAGGAAAAAATGGATACAATATATCACAGTGCATATTGTTTGTTATAATTGACTATTACTACAAAATATTCATAGGGTTTTAATGTTTATCATTTTGAGGGTTTCTACCATGCATTTTCATTCGTGTCTTGCTCATTGCACAAACTTTAACTCTACAATTTGCTTATAATATTCTCATGTTATTCCAAAATATGAAAATGGTATGACTAGTTTTCATTTCGAAGATATTTTGGCATGTTCATGTATTATTTTGTTCTTCCATGCACAATAGTTCTATCTACGAAATGCTAATTTTATTTGATTGTTACTACCAAACATAGAAAGGGTTTCACTGGTTCATAATTATAGGGTTTTCTGACACACACTTGTATTCCTCTCTTTGACAATGCACAAACTTTAACTCTACAATTTTCCTTTAATATTTGTTTGTTATTCCCAAATATGAAAATGGATTGACTTGTTTTCATTTCGAAGATATTATACGTATATATATATATAATGCATGTGAGGAAAAAATAATACATAGACATATTTCCATACTTATATATTTCCATACATATATATTGTATGACTAGTTTTCATTTCGAAGATATTCTGGCATGCAATCATATTATTTTGTTCTTCCATGCACAATAGTTTTGTCTACAAAATGTGTTTTTTATTTGATTGTTACTACCAAACATGGAAATGGTTTCATTGGTTCACAATTACAGGGTTTTCTGCCATGCACTTGTATTCCTCTGTATGACAATGCAAAAACTAACTCTACAATTTTCCTTTAATATTTGTTTGTTATTCCCAAATATGAAAATGGATTCACTTGTTTTCATTTCGAAGATATTTTACCATTCAATTATATTATTCTATTCTTATATATGTATTTGTCTATATATATATATATATATATATATATATATATATATGTATATGTATATGTATATGTATATGTATATGTATATGTATTATATGTATATTTATATGTATATGTATATGTATATATGTAGTATATGTATATGTATATATATGTATATATATATGTATATGTATATGTATATATATGTATACATGTACATGCATATATATATGTATATATATGCATATGTATATATATACATGCATATGTATATGTATATATATATGTATATGCATATGTATGTATGTATATGTATGTATATGTATATATATATATATATATATATGTATATATATGTATATATATGTATATGTATATATATGTATATATATATGTATATATGTATGTATATATGTATATATATATATATGTATATATATATATATATATATGTATATATTTATATATGTAGATATATATATATATATGTATATATTTATATATGTATATATATGTATATGTATATATATGTATATGTATATATATGTATATATATGTATGTATATGTATGAAACTATATATGTATGGAAATATGTCTATGTATTATTTTGTTCTTCCATGCATAATATGAATATATATATATATATTCATATATGTATATATGTGTAATTGTTTATGTGATTGTTACTACAAAATATGTTTTCTATATTTATGTTCAGCTCTCCATGATTCATTGTTCAGCCTTGCACTCAAGAAAGCTCCCTTTGTCTTTCATTTGAGGTTTTCTACCTCACTATGCCTATACCATTTTTTTTCATTTCGATAATGTTTAACCAATGTTTGTTCATGTCTCACTAAAAAAATCTGCTATAAGTAATTTCAATTCAAATGATAAAATTGAACAAACTGTCAACTTCCATATATTCAATAGAAACAAATTGTTGATGCACAATAAAGACAATTGCATTACAAACTATTCATAAAAACCAAGCATTGAATTATAAAATGTCAAGATGCATGTTAAAGAAATGCAAATTGTTCATGCATCACTATGAATTCAACAGTGTTGAATTATTATTATTTTAACTACTCCAAACATCTTTTTTAATATCTGCAAGTGTAATCTAAAGGTAATATGAGGTCGAAACCAAAAAACAATACTGCAAAGACAAAGTCACGTACAAGGAAAGAGACTGTAACAGTCCCCAATGTGTATCAACCAGTTGTAGAAGCAAACATCAATCCTGAACCTGTTGAGGTTTTCTAGGAGGTTGGTGCACTTGTAATTAGGAGGGAAAGAGCATCAAAAGAAAGGGAATGGTCATCACAAGACATGGAAAGGGCATTGGAGGATGTTGAAACAAATGGGATGTCAACGAGAGCTTCTACAAAGAAATGGAAAATCCTAGCTACAAAACTTAGCAATTGGTTAGGTGGCCTGAAAACTACTTCAAAGAAGGGTCCACCAACAGTCCTGGTAGAAGAGGAGGAGGGTCTAATTGTAAAGTGGTAAAAAAATATGGCAGATGTTGGCCACGGGCTTGAGATTATCAATCTCAAGCAAGAGGTTGCTAAAATATTCCAAACTAGATCCAACCCTTTCATGGAGGGGCTACCTGGAAAATCATGGTGGACTGGTTTCAAGAGGTACCATCCAGAATTGACCTTGCACATAGGTAAAGGTCTTGACAAAGACAGGGCGATAAACCTAAGACCCAAAATAGTAGCTAAATTTTTTAGAATGCTGACAATAGCACATGAAAGTACCCCATACGGCCCTAACAGAATATGGAACTATGATGAAACGGGCATTCGAGTTGGTAGAAATGGAACAATGAGGGTCTTCACATGACAAGGTAGCATGAATGTCTCCTACATCATTCTAAAAAGAAGAGAATGGATAAAAATACTTTGTCATGTTAATGCATCTCGCCAAAGCAGACCTGGTTTCCATATGTTCAAGGGCATACAAAGATAGAGAATTATATTGTGAACTGTGAACCACGTGTAACTATGGAAACCCAAGAACAGGCTTGGATGATGAAGGATCTTTTCTTTGACTGGCTGGAACATTTCCATGTGTTGGTTCATGGGTGTGTGTCACCTGCTAATAGGCACCTACTAATTTCTGACAGCCATGGAAGTCAAGTTGCATTTTCAACTATCCAGGAGGCAAGGAGGTTAGGCATTGACCTCCTTACATTTCCTACTCATACTTCTCACATGCTACATCCTTTCGATGTCAGCGTGTTTGCACCATTCAAGGCATATTTCAAATCAAAACAAGCTAAATTTCTCACTAGGTTCCCCAATATTGATATCAGAAGGGTAGAATTGGTAGAGTTAGGCAGCAAGGCACTAAGAAGAGCTATGACTCCATCGAACATAAAAGTTGGCTTCAAAAGGATGGGGATATGGCCCCTCAATTCTGATGCAATTGTGGGTGACATGCGTCCCAACGAGATGTATGAGATTGACGACACCGAGGATTCTTCTATAGTGCATAACATCCTTAGTCTTTTGGTACTTAATGTTTCAACAGATGAACTGTCACAAACATTATAGACTCCAACAAATACTCAAGTGCATGAAGGTGCAGAGTAATAACTTGAGGAAATGGACAGCCAACCCAAACAAGAAGACATGGGAATCTCACATTCCCATCTCCAACAACCACACCTCCAAAATGAACAATGCACTATTATGTAGATGGCAGCCATGAAAGTCAAGGTACACTGGACCAGGAGGATTTTACTGACTCCCAAGTCAACGAAACAATTCAAAAACAAATTGGTTCTCAAATCAGTAACTTCCTTAAGCTGCCAGTTTACAGATTCAATGGAAGAATGAGAAAGTCTACTGGTGGTGCTCTTTGGATGAGACAGTAGTCTCAATTATTTACTGTTGACAGTTACATGACTCTCATAATGGAACAAGAATGAAGAAAAAATTAACTGGAGGAATTAAAAATAAAAAAGAGGTAACAAATTGAGTACAAAAAGGTAGCATGGATTCAAGCCTTCGACTAGAAGGAACAAAAAAAATGGAAAAGGAAATTGAGCGCAAGGAAAGAAAGCAACTGAAATAGTTACAAAGTGTGAACCCTAATCCTAGACCTGCACGAACATAGAAAAAAAACACAATATTAGATCCATATGCAAGTTAGAACTAAGATTCCCCATGCAATTCATCTACAATGCTCAAAATAGGAAAGAAGTGAAGAACAAAACAAGAAAATCTATTGAATCCTATTTAAGCATGCAAACTCTCAATCCCATGGGGGAATTGGTGCCATTTTGATGTGGAAAATGGCCCTTTCCCAACTCGTTTGCAAGCTTGATGAAGATTGATCCACTTGATGATGATGAACAATGTGCTTCCTTGATGAAATCTATAATAACCTAGCTATGATGATGGAAAAAATGATATGGAAATGGATGAATTTTCTCTAAATGTGAAGATAGTAACTTTTCTCTAAGTTTTGGATCCAAAATACAAAGAAAAGCCTCTTTTTTATATATGAGAATGTTGAAGAATGAGGCAAAATGGTTGAATGTGGGATCATTCAACATCCAATGGCCAAGTGCCACTTGTCAACATGTAAATGGAAGCAGATTGAGCAGATTTTGATAAATGTGCATACATTTGAAATTTGAATTTGATGAAGTGACATGTCAGAGGGAGAAAGGAATGAATTAAATGCCACTTGGCTCAATGCACAAGGACATGTAAGAGGAAATGAATGCCTTGTTGGAAGGACAAATCCATTTGGAGGGATTTTCAAACTTGGAGGAATATTCCCTTTTGATGCCATGTTGAAAGTAATTAGGGGAATTAATAAATCAAAAGAAATGATTTATTGCACAAGTTGCAAAATCTGGAGGATTTAGATGATTAGGATTAAAATAATCAAGATTTGACCATTTTGATTTAGACTTTTGGATTAATTTAAGTCAAAATGAGAGGAATATGATTTAGACTTAATTAAATAAGATTTTGATTTATTTAATTAAAAGGGATGATGTTAGATTAAATTGAATAAGGTTTAATTTAATAGAATGACCTTAAGGATTTAATTAAATAAAATGACTTATTTAATTAAATAGAGATTAAAGGGTTAATTGATTTATTTAATTAATAGGAGATGACAACTTAATTAGATAAATTTGATTTATTTAATTAAGGGATGAAAGGTGATGATTAGCAAAGAAGATGATTCAGGACGGAATGATGTTAGTAATCAGGATCAAGTGTGTCGATGTATTTTCCATGTCTACAGTTTTCCCCTCTTTGAAGCAAAGTACTCGTTGCATTGGTTCAAAGAATAAACTGTCTCAATCAAAATTCAAAAAATTCTCTAATTTTTTCGGATGCCCCACTGCTTCCCCAGTTAAAGAATTATGCTGGTACACTGCCCCCTCGAGAGATTGAACGAAAAGTTCAATTTGAGGGTCAATCTCGCAATAAAGAGTTTCAAGATTAGTTCAACTTGAATGTTTGATTTAGATAGATTTGATGATGTAGACATTCATCAGCCATGGGTAGCCTCATGTATATTTTGATATATCACACAAATTTGGACAGAAATATTAGTAAAGATAGAAGAATAAGAAGAAATAAGATGATGACAATGTTAAATTTAGTGATCAGATAAGTGCACAGAAAATTAATTTAAAATCAAACACAGAAACACAGCATATACCCTGGGAAAACCCTCCTCTTGAGGGAGAAAAACCCAGCAACAAAGATCTCTCTTTTATATATATAAGTAATGGCAGTAATTCTCTTTACAATGAGGCCAATACAAGGCCAATATCCAGCATCAACTCTAGATGCAATAACAGAAGATACTCTACTCTTCCTTGTAATCTGAATCTGCACTTAGAGAAATTCGCAATTTGCTCTTGAAGGAATTCGCACTTGAAATGAAGGAATAATTCGAACTTGCTTGATAATTGATTTAAAATCGAATAATAGTGAACTCCTTATATAGATGACAAAAGGATAAATCCCAAAGGATGTGATCTTCCAAAAATGAAATGTCGGCCTCTTATAGACGTCTCTTTTTAAAATAAACAATCGCGCCACTTAGGATGAAGTCGGCTATTAACAAAACAAATAATAATAATCATTATTTAATGTTTGTCTTCTAAATAGAAGTGCCTTCTTATTCGTGCCTTTAGAGATCTTATAAATCAGATATCGTTATCTAATTTCTTCAATGAATATCGCTAGAAGTTTCATCGAAGCTGCTTAAACATTAACACTCCCTCTCAGCTGAGGAGCACACTTCCAGCAGCTCAAGACATATCACCTCATTGTGATGTCAAATATCGCCTCAATGCCATATCAACCATAATGGCTACAACCATGCTATGGTGAACAAAGGAATATCACCTCAACGTGATATTGGATATCGCCTCAACACGATATCTACCATAATGGCTACAACCATACTATGGTAAAAGATAGATATCACCTCAACGTGATATTGGATATCACCTCAACACGATATCTACCATACTATGGTAAAAGATAGAAAGGCTCATTGATACTGAAGACTCTTTCTCAGTCAAGGCTGGATTCTCCACCATACCAAGCTTATCTCGAAAGTATACAAACTTTATCCTGGAGAGAGGCTTGGTGAGAATATCTGTCATCTGCTCATCAGTGCTGATGTACTTCAACTTACAGCCTTTCGCAGTACCATATCTCTGATATAGTGGTACTTGATCTCAACATGCTTCGTTCTGTCATGAAACACAGGATTGACAGAAAGCTTCACGTAACTTTGATTATCACAATGGATGATGGTAGGCTCCATTGATTGTCCAAACAATCCTGAAAGGAGCTTATGAAGCCACACTGCTTCCCGAGTTTCCATACAAGCTGCAATGTACTCGGCCTCTGTTGTACTTAATGCTACAGATGACTGCTTCCTACTACACCAGGAAATCATAGCAGAACCCAAACTGAAGCAACAACCAGAGGTGCTCTTTCGATCTGTGACACACCCTGCCCAATCAGAATCTGTAAAACCATGTAACTTCAAGTCTGCATCTGAAGTATACCTCAACCCATATCCAACTGTGCCATGCAAGTATCTCAGGATATGTTTAGCTGCAACAAGATGTATCTGTCTCGGATCACACATAAACTGGCTAAGTGCACTCACTGCATAGCAAATATCAGGTCTAGTGTTAACCAAATACATCAAAGACCCAATCAACTGTCTATACAATGTAGGATCCACCAAGTCTGAATTAGTTGCAGCCTCCTTCAACTTATGAAGGTTGGTCTCCATTAGTGTAGACATGGATTTCCAATCCATCATGCCAAATCACTTAAGTATATCAATGGTGTACTTTCCTTGACTTAGAATCATCTCATCTAGTTTCTGCCAGACTTCTAAACCAAGAAAGTAATGCATGAGCCCAAGGTCCTTCATCTCAAATTCTGAAGTCAACTCCTTCTTGCACTTGAGAATCAGGTGATCTTCTCCAGTAAGGATCAAATCATCAACATATAAAACCAATATTAGAGCATCACCATTGATTACCTTGAAATAGAGATTTGAATCAACATCATTCTTCAAGAAGCCCAAACTAGATAGGTACCGATCAATCCTTTCGTACTAAGCACAAGGAGCCTGCTTAAGACCATACAAGGCCTTCTTCAGCTTACACACATGTGACTCCTTCTCATGAACTTCAAAACCATCAGGTTGCTCAATGTAAACTTCTTCCTCAATTACGCCATTGAGAAAGGTTGTCTTCACATCCATCTGATGAATCTTCCATCCTCTCGATGCAGCAATGGCAATGATAGTTCTGACAGAAGTGTAACGGGCAACAGGAGCAAATTTTTCTTCGTAATCAACTCCCTCTTTCTGAGAAAACCCTCGAGCCACAAATCTTGCCTTATACTTCTCAATGCTCCCATCTACAACATGCTTGATTTTGAAGAGCCATTTTGAAGATACCACTGATTTTCTCTTAGGTCTAGGAACAATGTCCCAAACATCATTCTTCAGAATTGATTGATACTCCTCTGCCATGGCATCTCTCCAAACTTGATGACTGAATGCTTCTTCAACACATGAAGGTTCTGAATCAATAATCTGACTCATCAAGGCAACATAATTGAAGAACTTATGAGACCTTTTACTTTCTCTGAATGTGCCTCTAGGAGCTGCAAAGTTTTCTGCCTCTTGCATAGTGCGCCTAGCCCATAGAGGTCTCTTTCTTCCAATGACAATGTCAGTAGGCCGATTAGTAGGCTCCAAGGGTTCAACAAGATCAGCATCTTCTTTTGGTTTAACAGTCTCCCTCTGAATCTCAAGAGCATGGTCAACTTCCATATCCTGAGGAGACTCTTCGTTACTGATCTCCATGTGAGTGCCCTTGGATCTCCTAAATGCAATGTCTTCCTCAAAAGTAACATCCCTACTGATCTCGATTAAATTTTGTCCTGGAATGTAAATTATGTACGCTTTAGATGTCTCACTGTAGCCCACAAAGATGCCCTTCTTGCCAGAGCGCTCCAACTTAGTTATTTTCTCCTTCGGAACATGGATATAAACAGGGCATCCAAAGATTCTTAAGTGACTAACTTCAGGTTTCTTCCCTGTGAAGGCTTCTTTCGGAGTTATATTCTCCAAGACCTTGTGAGGACTTTTGTTTTGTACATATACAACTGTCCTGGAGGCTTCTGCCCATAAGAAAGTCTGCAAATCTTGGTCATGAATCATGGCCTTTGTTGCTTCAATGATTGTCCTGTTCTTTCTTTCTGCAACACCATTCTACTGAGGATTATAGGGAACACAGAACTCCCTCTTAATCCCTGCATCTGTACAAAAGTCTAGAAAACTACCAGAGGTGTATTCACCACCATTGTCAGATCTAAGGACCTTAATTACTTTACCAGAAAGGTTCTCTACTAAGGCTGTAAACTCCTTAAATCTAGCTAATACTTCCTCAGACTCTTTAGACCTTAAGAAATAAATCCAAGTTTTCCTAGAGTGATCATCAATAAAGAGTACATAATACAAAAATCCGCTTGAAGATGGAACAGACATAGGACCACATAAATCTGAATGGATGAGATCTAAAATACTCTTGGATCTACTTTCACTACTATGAAAAGCGGATTTTACATTCTTACCTAGAGTGCAACCCTTGCAAGTACCTTCATGCTCCTTGTCGAACTTAGGTAGACCTGTCACCATCTTCTCCATAATAGGCAAAGCACGAAAGTGTAGATGTGCCAATCTTCGATGCCAAAGATCACATAGAGAAGAAGTATCATGAACCAAGGCTTGTAGAGGATGAGTGCAAACCCTGTAGAGACTTTCATGTCTCACTCCAATAACTTGAGCATCTTTGAAACTAGAGTTCTCCATCCATACAAGAACTTTGCCTTTTGAGAAGGCAATTTGATATCCTTTATCTTCTAGGGCTGAAATAGAGATGAGATTGCGCTTGATCCTTGGAACATAAAGAACATTGCTCAACTGAAGTGTAATACCTAAATCCAAATGGAGAGTAGAGGTCCCAATCCCTTTCATGGTGTAGCTAGCATCATCTCCAATGATAACTTGTTCCAAAGAGTCTTTTTTCACCAAGCTTGATAAGTGTTCCTTGAACCCGGTGATGTGACGAGAAGCACCACTGTCAATCAACCATGTGTTGGTGTCAGTGACAACATTGCTTGACAAGGCTAAGCAAAACAAATATTCATCCTTCTGAGGATAAACATTCTCTACATCTGCAATGGAGGCTTGATGCTTAGGTCTGTCAGGGCAATGTTTAGCAGAATGACCAAACTTGTCACACCTAAAGCATTGAATTTTAGACAAATCTCGCTTCTTCTTGGGAGGGGAAGCATCATCATTTACTTTATCGTGATTCCTCTTGAAGTGACCCTTCTTTCCACCTTTTCCTTTCTTCTTCGAAGCTTGGGCTGCAAGAACATGGATTTCTTGATTAGAAGAACTTGGGCCAACACCTCTAGCCATCAACCTTGATTCCTCTTGGATGCAGTTGGCCCTCAAATGATCAAACTTCAGAATTTTAGACCTTGCACTAATTCCTTGAATATAGGACTCCCAAGATAATGGCAAGCCATTCAGTGCAAGCATTGTCAAATCTTTATCTTCAACCATATGACCAATAGTGGAGAGCCGATCTCTCAATTCTGCAATCCTCATGACATGAAGTAGGCAATCACGGTCTCTCCTTTTAACATCTTCACATGATGAAGTTGTTGCTTCAGCGCAAGAGCCCAGTTGGTGTTGTTAATTTCATACATTTCTTCCAAATTTTTGAACATCTCCCTAGCGGTCTTCAACTTGGAAACAATAGGGACGATGTGGTCTTTAACGAAGTCAACTATCAACTTCTTTGCTTTGATATCTTTCTTCCTCCATTGCAGCTTCTCTTCTTCCTCTTCAGGTTCGGGAACCTTGGACTCCGCAAATTCAACCAAATCATTCTCCTCTAATGTAAGCATGATTTGGAATCTCCAAGAGGTGTAGTTAGAGGCTCCATCGAGTCTATCCTCGATCTTCAATCCGTTCACCATATTGAAAGTTGTGAAGATAGATAAGAACCTTCAACAAAGAATAGAATAAGTTGTGAAAGCACAAATCTAACCATGATCTTTTTCACACCCGCTCTGATACCATGTTAAATTTAGTGATCAGATAAGTGCACAGAAAATTAATTCAAAATCAGACACAGAAACATAGCATATACCCTGGGAAAACCCTCCTCTTGAGGGAGAAAAACCTAGCAACAAAGATCTCTCTTTTATATATATAAGTAATGGCAGTAATTCTCTTTACAATGAGGCCAATACAAGGCCAATATCCAGCATCAACTCTAGATGCAATAACAGAAGATACTCTACTCTTCCTTGTAATCTGAATCTACACTTAGAGAAATTCGCAATTTTCTCTTGAAGGAATTCGCACTTGAAATGAAGGAATAATTCAAACTTGCTTGATAATTGATTTAAAATAGAATAATAGTGAACTCCTTATATAGATGACAAAAGGATAAATCCCAAAGGATGTGATCTTCCAAAAATGAAATGTCAACCTCTTATAGACGTCTCTTTTTAAAATAAAAAATCACGCCACTTAGGATGAAGTCGGCTATTAACAAAACAAATAATAATAATCATTATTTAATGTTTGTCTTCTAAATAGAAGTGCCTTCTTATTCGTTCCTTTAGAGATCTTATAAATCAGATACCATTATCTAATTTCTTCAATGAATATCGCTGGAAGTTTCATCGAAGCTGCTTAAACATTAACAGACAAGAGGATCCAACAAGTCCATGACTTGACAAGACTTTATTAAAGATGATGATGAATGACGATGATGATGTTTCGCTTATCAACAATTGGGATTTCCAAAGAGCCTACTTACCCTATGTTTGATAACACAGATAGATACGATGCATCAAGGTATAGAAAACCAGGATGGCATTGTACCTAGTGAGATGGACTTTGACTCGACAAAGAGATAGGAGCATTCCTGTTCACACCTGACATACATAAACTTTGCTAGGATGCACTTTATAAGTTTCAAACATCTCAGAAAAAAAAATGGAAAGATATAACCTATCAATGCAATAGTCAACAATTTGTCCAAAAGACCTTCCATACACATCTAACAAAGCAAGTATTTTCCAAGTTATATTACAAGAACGTCCAACAAGCACAGTAGACAAAAGATAATGATCAATGCCCCATTCCTTTCTCTCTAAATCGTTTTGATTAGACTTCATCGAGAGGTCATTGGAATGAGCACAATAAGATAAATCAAAGGAAAAGATCAAGTACACAAACAAGCCAATGTTCTTCATACCTTCAGCCAAAGGGATGTGTTTTCTTTAGGATAAGTTTCCAAAGTGATTGCCAAAGATAATGCCCATTGTAGGAAGGATGCATCCTAGGACATGTTAGTGGATGGTGGTAAGTTGTTTTGTTTAGGATAATTATCCAAAGTGTTTTGCCAATAGATAATTCCCATTGTAGGAAGGATTCATCATAGGACATGTTAGTGGATGATGGCAAGCTGATAGGTAGTTTAAAAGGTTGTTGATATAAGGTCAATTGACATGTTTGCGAATGATCAAGAGTATGATTTTGCATTTAAAAGTTTGTTGTTTCAATTTTGATTTTGCGTTTGAAGTTTTCTTTTGTTGATTGTTGTGGTTGTTTCTATTTTTTTCCAAAGGATCAAGGTGACGATTGTTTTATTATGGATGAGATTATTGTGGGTGAAGCGAAATGGGATGGATGGATTTTTTAAATATTTGGATGTTTTTGGTGTTTTTGAAATGTTTTGAGGTTGTTTTTGGTACTTTTGAGATGTTTTACAAATTTTTTGATTTTCAAATTTTCTAATGTTTTTGTGTTTTATGAGATTTTATGAATTTTTTTGGATTTTGTGTCTCAGGGGCTGATCAAAGATTAGCCTTGCCTACATTTAAGCTCAGAGATGACGTAGTTCAGATGGTGTGTTTTTTACGTTTTTTGACTTTTATGAGTGTTTTTGGATTTTGATATGATTTGAATGTCTGAATTTTTTGATTTTATGAATGTTTTTAGATTTTTCACATGATTTTGATGATTTGGATATGGATATGTCTGATGATATCAATTCTTTGTTTGGGTATTTTGTTGAAAACCAAGCTAAGGTTGATTGATCTGATTGATGGATTGATGATGATAACATTGTTGAGGATACACAACAATGCAAGTATAGTGTTTAAGCAACACGGGGATTGGGATGGATATCCCGATATGATGGTGGATTGATTGGATTTGATTGATTTGATACGACATTGAAGTATGCATTAGATGCAACTGATATTTATTGTTTGGTTTGATGTTCGATGAAAGATGAAGCTTGATAAGGAACATCTTCTTGTCAAAATATTCCATGGGCTAGTGATTTGGATTCTTGCTCACAAGTGGTTGACCAAATTGATTTCACATTTTCCAATGTTTGGATAACCATATAATTTGAAGGATATAGATCAAGATTTATTCTAGAAGCAAGATATAAATATCTGCCCCTAGTGTCTAGAAATGTTTGAAATTTCATGGCCGGATGCCTAGATGGGTGTATGGATGGAGGGATATGGTTTATCTTGCAATAAGATAAGGTGTTTAGATAAAGAATGCTTATTTGGATAATGCTTCATGGTTGAGATAATGTTAGGGTAGGATAGGATCAATGAAAATGACCCATGTCAAGATGTTTACCATAAGTAAATGAAAAGTGTGCACCAAACTTTCATCAAGATCATGATAATCTGGACTATGGATGTAGATGGATGAAGATGGATTGGATAAATGGTTCATGGATGAATGGATTTATTATGGATGGGATGGATGGAATGTTAGATTTATTATGGATGAGATGAGATGGGATGTTGGATTTATAATGGATGGGATGGATGCTTCCACCCAAAATGGTGCATGTAGATGCTTGATTCTACACATGATGCCTGTTTTCTAGGTTTTCATCAAGGTACTTTTTGAAAGAGCCACCGTAGTGGTTTTCACTAGAGGACGTTTTTTATGTTTACTGTTTTTAATCCTTTTTTTTTTTGGATTTTTTGCTTCTTTTTTTTGGATTTTTTTTTAAGATTTTAAGCTCATGTTGAATCACCTAGTGGTGTCGATGTAGATGCTTATGTCATAATGTGCCATCGATATCCTGCCTAAAGAAGTTGTTTTTTCAAGATATGTGCACTTGAATACAACTTTTGAGATTTCTAGTCTGCTTTGTCAATACTAAAGTTAACTTTGTCTTTATGTGCACATCATGATAGAGTGCCTTCTGAATCCTTATGATGAAGGGTTGCTACCAATAGATGGTCAATGTGATAATTGGATATCATGCATGGAGGCATGGATGGTGTTGTGTGTTTAGGAATAGGAGATGGATTGCTTGATAGTTTGGAACCTTTGACTCTCCAAACTTGGGAAGATGACCAATAATCGGTGGATATGGAAGTGTGCATTGAATCAGGACCAATTTCTTGATACACTTTGTACATTGCTTGAGAAGCCTATTTTTTCCTTTGGGGACATCTTTGATGGATACTTTTCCCTTTTTATTTTCCCCCATAGTTTCTTTGACTAATGGAGTTTGATAAGGACAATCTTTCTTTGTATTCTTTGGTATCCATGTGTATTTGATTTTTCCATTATGATTTTCATCTTCCTTTTCTTTGATGATGTTCTTGCTTTGATTCACTTTTTTTTTTTGATATTGATCCCAATTTGTGGATGGGGTGATGGGTGGATGAAGATTCGTGACATGGCTGGTTGTAGTATTGGCATCGGTTTCATCATAAGGATTCTTCATGCTCCCTATGTTGACATTTTCTTGAGACATAGTTGCCCCCAGTATGGTGGTAGTAGCACCTTTGTTCCTTAATTCTTCTTGTTTTGAGATGTCTTGCTCAGTAAGCATTCTCTCATAAATGACCACTACATATGATGTTATTTCAATTTGTTGCTTTGCTAACTCTAGAATATCCTTTTATATCTGACCTATTTCCTTGAGTGGATAATGTTGGATATCTTCATACACAATGTCCTCAGTCTAAATTTGGGATAAATTTGATCCTGATGTTGACAACTCAATTTGACTATAGGAATCAATATCCTACTCTTTTTGGGGTTGGGGCCCTAGCTCAGTTGGCTAAATCTTTCCTATTGCAGGAGGTTGGTCATGAGGTCTAGTCTCCTCCACCCCCATGGTACCGGAGGGCGTGTCGCGCCAGCACCGCTAGTCATGTTAAAAATTTTACTAGGCGCACTGTAGTTTATATGGGGTCGTGCTACCCGATTCCTGCAGTCTAAAATATATATATATATATATCCTACTCTTTTTGTGTAATAATGTGAGGAGTAAAGGAATCCTATTCTAAATGAAGATCATCTACGTGTACATCCAAAGAAACCATCTCATGGGTAGATAGAGGAGTATGTGCTATGTGGATACAGTCATCATTTATAGATACGAGAGTGTCAATTACATCATTGTAGTAGCTTGGAGATGCAAATTTTTTATCTTGAATGATTTCAGAATTACTTTTGATATGCTTTGGGTCAAGTTCTTGACATGGGTCAATTTCAAAGGATGGATTGCTTATAAAGGGTTCTTGGATGTCTTCATTAGGCATGGGAAGTGGCTCAATATCCTCTTGATTTTTGAGTGGACTTGGATCAAATGTTGAGTTGAAGATTCCTTCAATATTTGTAAACATGTCTTTGAAAGGACCATTGCTAGACCTTGGTGAAAGATGTTGATCATGTTTTAGAATAAATTCTTGAGATATGTCCTCTAACTCATTAGGTGATGTAGAGACATTTTTAACATGATTATTGGTGGATAGGTCTTAATCATTGTTTTAAACAATTGTGGTGGATGGATTGTCACTACTATCGCTAGTGGTTGAATCCTTATCATTGTTCCCAATAGTTATCATCTTTTGATCAATTAGGTCTTGGATGAGATTTTTGAGTCAAACACAATATGATGTTGTGTGTCCCTTTATTTTGTGATAATCACAAAATTAGTTTTCATTGTACCATGGTGGTTTCACTAGGGGTTCTTGATAGTTGTCATGGATGGGGATTTTGATGAGATTCTCGTTTACCAGTTGTTGCATGACCAATTCGATTGGTTTCCCAAGTGGTGTGTACTTTCGTTCGTTACCTTGTGAGATTTGACCTTGTGGTGATTGACTTTGGAGATGTGGTGATTGATTTTGGACAATGTTTTTATTTGGGATGATGCTTAGATTTGGCAAGATAGGTTGAAATTGAACATTGTTTTGGTTGGGAATCACATTGCCTTGATTTAGATAACTTTGATTTTGCATGGTGTTACCTTGACTTGGATCAATACATGGATTCATTAACATATTGTTTGGACTTTGAACAACATTTGTATGATTTTCAAACATATCTATCCCAAAGTTTACCAAGTGTGCATTTGAAATGTTCATGTTTGGAAAACTTGTACTTGGTATATTCACATTTGGCATGTATGGATTTGGTGGTATGATGTTGTTTTGTGGAAGAATCATGCATTGGGTGTTTGGTTGATAGATTTGTAGGTTTGGACTTGGATTTAAATCTACCATCGAGAAAAGTGTTTCAAAATTTTGACTGGGCATACTCACATTTTTTGTAGCATTGAGGTTTGAAGGAGATAATGATCCCATGTATGCATTGTATAAATGTGAGTTTCAATAATCAATTGACATTGTAAGGCCTTGATAGTTTGGTTGACTTGGATTACTCATGATGTATGGATCAAGTTTATATTCCATGTTCTTCTTGTGTTTTGACCTTATTGCAAAAGTGACCTCTAAGGTGTTTAGGACCAATGATGAGATGAAGGATGAAAGGGGTGAATGATATGGGTGTTGAGATTTTAAGAACCTTGGAGGGATACTAGATTTTAGAACTTTTGGATTTTGGATTTTGGATTTTGGATTTGATTTGGATTTTGATTTTGACTTGATTTGGATTTGATTTTGATTTGGATATTTGGATTTGGATTTGATAATGAACTCATAAACTCCAAAAGGTTAGACGTTGTCTTAGAATAAACTTTTCCACAAGATGATAATTTAACTAAGTGTATGAAGAAGGATTCATCCACACACACTTAGCCAAACAAGGTGATTTTTGATGTTGATTTGAAGGATTTTACCAAAAGTCTAGTATAAATGATTTTTCCAAGATTTCTAAGAGTTGTTGGTGAGATAATTTTTGAATTATGTTTGGGATGGATGAAGTGTTTGATTTGATCCTAAATGAATCTAAGAGGGACCTTGTTTACAAGACCAATATATTGAAGAACATGCTTTTCGCAAAAACTAGTTCAAACCAAAAGACCAATGTTTGCATGGAAAACCATATGACCAAAAGATACCAAGCACATGTGTGGGTTTCAATTTGTCTTTTATCTTTGCTTAATGGATTATTTTTACAACAAACACTCTCTTGATTAGCTTTCAAACTGAATGTCTATTCCTCAATTTCTTTTCATCCCACAAAGTCCATTATGTGGAAGTCAAGAAAATCAAGGCAATAGTTCCCTAATGTTGACTTTAGGAAAAGAAAATTGAGATATAAATACAAATAATTAGAATCCACTAAGGATAGGATCCCTAGGGCAAGAAATAGCACTTAGATTTTGTCAAAGATATTTTCTCCTCCTAAAGGGTTTGAAATTTGATGTTCATGTTGAATATTTTTTTTCCAATGTTTTAGATCAAGCAAAGTGTTTTGATTCTCAAGTAATGCACAATCCTATGGATGAAAGACAATATTTTTTGATTCCACACTTGGATAAATCTAGCTGTGCCTATTCAAAGCGGATGACTAGAAGCTTGACCACACAGGCTCCCCCTCGCAGTGCACTCTCTTTTTCAGGTTAGCCAAGCTTCAATACCCATGAAACTCCCATGGCATACTTCTCATCTCTACTAGGAATCACAAAAACATGGGGCAGCTTCAAAGGTCTGACCTCTTGCACCAACAAATAGAAAAGGGATTTTGGCCTTTATACAAAATTTTCTAGTATAGGAATTCCATTCATGGAGGATCATCCATATAGCAAGAGACCATTTTTTCTCTTCTTGTCGAGGAAATCCTCATGATACTTGAACTTTCCTCAAGTACCCACACTTGTATCTCGGGTGGAGGTTGCCTGGCTTTAGTGTGTTCCTAGTTGGGTCGTTCCCTAGGGATATTAATTTTTCCCACCAAGCAAGCCCTCTAAGGATAAACAATAGTGAGCAAGCACATCCGTAGTTTGATCAATCTTTTTGGAGAAACAAAGAGAGAACACACGTGATATACTTAACTCACACTCAAAAACTTTGTTCAATTTTAAGAATCCATATTGAAGTGTGGAGGAAATCACTTATACAACTTAATATCACCAAAAGACTTTTGATTCTGAAGATCATTGTGCGGCACGAGAGAAGCACATACGTCTTTTAAATGATATTACTTTGGATAGGGGATTACAAAACATAAAAGGCACATGTTCATTTTAAACTTCAAAGCAAGAATGAATTCTTTTTAATCACCAAGATTGAAATGTGAAGATTTCTTGTTCAATTGTTAAGCCCAAAACAAAATGTAGTAGGTTCATAATGTTCTTTTTAATCCCTTTATTTTTTTCTTTTTAAGCTCAAATGAAAATTATTGAGTCCTAAAAAGCTTGAAAGTGACAAAGTCCTTAGAAGTGGGATTATAATTGCTCCCCAAAGTATTCAAAAAAATTTGATACAATGATGTGACAATGCTTTTTATTTCACTTCCATGCTCCATGATCCTTTAACACCTACAATTAAAGCTCCATATGTTAGATGAAATCAAGAAACAAGAAGATATGAGGGTTAGATAAATGATTAAGCATAAAAACCCTAAAATTTAGACCAAGTTTCATTGTGATCATTAGGTGAAAATTTGAAAATTTTAACTCTATCAAAGTTGATAAACACCTACACCATTGGATAGCTTATGAAATTCTACCCAATTTAAAAAAAAAAAGCTCTGAAAAAGACCAAAATATTACCACGATACGGCCATTTTAAGATTGAGTGAAAAAGCAAGAAAGCAAAGGTGGGGCGCTTTGAAACACAAAGGCACCACCGTTGTTTGGGTCCAAACAACAACACTAGAATAAAAGCAACACTGTTTGAGGATTTAAGCGGTGCTCTAATGAAACTTTTGGAAAAATAGAGACTGCAAATGCGTCACAATTGGACCCAACAGCGCTGTTTGACTTGGAACCTACATTAAAATACCAAACAAACATAATATTAGATCCATATGCAAGTTAGAACTAAGATTCCCCATGCAATTCATCTACAATGCTCAAAATAGGAAAGAAATGAAGAACAAAGCAAGAAAAGCTATTGAATCCTATTTAAGCATGCAAACTCTCAATCCCATGGGGGAATTGGTGTCATTTTGATGTGGAAAATGGCCCTTTCTCAACTCCTTTGCAAGCTTGATGAAGATTGATCCACTTGATGATGATGAGCAATGTGCTTCCTTGGTGAAATCTGCAATAACCTAGCTATGATGATGGAAAAAATTCTATAGAAATGGATGAATTTTCTCTAAATGTGATGATAGTAACTTTACTCTAAGTCAAGTGAATCCAAAATACAAAGAAAAACCTCTTATTTATAGATGATAATGTTGAAGAATGAGGAAAATTGAATGAATGTGGGATCATTCAACATCCAATGGCCAAGTGCCACTTGTCAAGATGTCAATGGAAGGAGGTTGAGCACATTTTGATAAATGTGCATGCATTTGAAATTTGAATTTGATGAAGTGACATGTTGGAGGGAGAAAGGAATGAATTAAATGTCACTTGGCTCAATGCACAAGGACATGTAAGAGGAAATGAATGCCTTGTTGGAAGGACAAATCCATTTGGAGGGATTTCAAACTTGGAGGAATATCCCTTTTGATGCCATGTTGAAAGTAATTAGGGGAATTAATAAATCAAAAGAAATGATTTATTGCACAAGTTGCAAAATCTAGAGGATTTAGATTATTATGATTAAATTAATCAAGATTTGACCATTTTGACTTAGACTTTTGGATTAATTTAAGTCAAAATGAGAGGAATATGATTTAGACTTAATTAAATAAGATTTTGATTTATTTAATTAAATGTTAGATTAAATTAAATAAGGTTTAATTTAATAGAATGACCTTAGGGATTTAATTAAATAAAATTACTATTTAATTAAATAGAGATTAAAGGGTTAATTGATTTATTTAATTAATAGGAGAAGACAACTTAATTAGATAAATTTGATTTATTTAATTAAGAGATGAAAGGTGATGACTATCAAAGAAGATGATTCAAGATGAAATGATGTTAGTAATTAGGATCAAGTGTGTCGGTGTATTTTCTGTGTCTACACAAAGAAAGGAAAAAGAGTAGAAGGAGCAAGAGAGGGTATAAAAAGAACAAGAGAAGAAGGAAAGGGAGATCGATAATGCCCATAGAGACGCTTAAGCAGTCCTACAACCCCCTTATTTGATAATCATGGTTGCTTTTGAGATATAACGAATAATAACATCCCTCTCTTTACTGCAGGAAATGTGTGTTTGAGTCCTAGCTCATCTCAAGTTAGTTGCACTCAATTTCTAGTTGGCATGAATTCTTCACCACTAACCCCTTCAAATGTAAGTTGCATGCAATTGAAAAATGCAAATGTAAATCAATTTATGGAAAGTCTAAATGCAGCAGCAGGAGACAAGAACACATCTCCAAATTCATTCCTTGGAGCATTCGACTGAGGTTGGAAGGGACTAACTGAAACAATGCCTTATATTTTGATTTTTTGGGTTGTAGTTGGGGATGCCATTTTCATTGTGTTGCATCTATACCATAAATATATTTGAACTAAATCTATTTATTAATATGATACGAGTACCCTGGTTGACTTTGTGTGTGAAAATTGTTTTACAATTGTATATTAAGGTGCTCTAGTGTGGGGCCCATTGACGACTATGTCAATACCTTTTTATGCTTTTCTTATAATCTACATATAAAAAAATATATTCTATGTAGATAATCTATTTCAATTTTGTTTACAACAATTAATATGTTTATAATATCTATTCTACATTTGTGAAAATATATTCAATGTTGATAATCTTATACAACATTTCATGCAATACAATCTATGCTAATAATATAACATTTTAAATTGCATGTTAATACATTTCATATAGTCATTGAAACGGTCCATTAGACATGTCTAAATTTCACAACACTTTATAAGGAAATACTTGATGTAATATATCCTTTTGTATATTAGTAGCTCAATTGAAATTTAATTTTAGGCTATACCTCTACAAAAGTTAATAAGTTTCTATGTGATAACTAGGAGGTATTTTCCACAATGTGTCAAATTATGATATTGCTATCAGGATTCAACTATGTAGTTTTCGAGTCAAACTAATTGACCCATGTTTCATGAGTAGTGGTTCACAAGAACCCATCTCTCATGATAATTAATTTGACCCATGTTTCATGAGTAGTTATCATGAGAGATGGGTTCTTATGAACCACTACTCATGAAACATGGGTCAATGAGTTTGACGCGAAAACTACATGGTTGAATCCTGATAGCAATATCATAATTTGACATGTTGTGGAAAATACCTCCTACTTATCAATTGATGAGCTAAAGGGGCTCTATAATAAATGGTTCATAAGGCACAACACTTGCTGAAGGTTTTACAAATGGGGTTGCAAGCTAAGTGGGCTTAACCTTGGGGAAAAAACTTTGTGGTTAAGCGCAGTTGAGCTAGAGCAATACTGGGATGGGTAACCTCCGGGGATGGCCCAGTGCTTCACCTCTGTCAGCATCACCTAGATGCAATGAGTGCTAAGTGGACCATTCATTATCATGAGAGATGGGTTCTTATGAACCACTACTCATGAAACATGGGTCAATGAGTTTGACTCGAAAACTACACGGTTGAATCTTGATGCTAGTAATATCATAATTTGAAATGCTATGGAAAATACCTCGTACTTATCAATTGATGAGCTAAAAGGTCTCTATACTGAATGGTTCATAAGGCACAACACTTGTTGAAGGTTTTGCAAATTAAGTGTGCTTGAGCTAGAGCAATACTGGGATGGGTGACCTCCTGAGATGGCCCAGTGCTTCACCTCTATGAGCATCACCTAGATGCAATGAGTGCTAAGTGGACCATTCATTATCATGAGGTATGGGTTCTTGTGAATCACTACTCATGAAACATGGGTCAATGAGTTTGACTCGAAAACTACACAGTTGAATCTTGATAGCAATATCATAATGTTTTTATGTCTTATCCCAAGTTTATTTGTTTTGGTTCATTACAATTCACTCTTTCTTGTGAACCAAAAATAAAATTACATTTAGGGGTAATGACTATAATTCCCAAAAATTATATCATTCAATTTAGTATATGCTAAATAGATTATGTTGGTTAACATTGGCAACATAATTATACTTGATTATGAGGGCATTTCAATGGAGGCATACCAAAGGGAGGTGGCAGGAGTGAATGTTAGAGATGAATGTGACCTATTTGACCTATATTATTGTAGCTCTCCCCTATTATTATGTTCATCATTGCACAAACTTTAAATTTGCAATTTTGTTATAATATTTGTTTATTATCCTAAAATATGAAAATGGTTTGTCTGGTTTTCATTTTGAGGATATATGTAGTGCATATATGTGCATACATATGTACATATATATGTGTACCATAGCAAAATGTCTCTTGGACATTTTCATAGTCTTTTAGGTCATTCTCTCATGATGTTTGACCTATTTTGCTTTGATTTAATGTTGCAATGTGGCTTAAAAATTCACATTAGGTCCTTAAAATTCAAATTGTGACATCTTGTGAAGGTTTTGTGAAGCGTTGTAAAAAATTTATACAATTTTCTAAACTCTTTTCATTACAATTCATCTAAAAATCATCATTTTATCCCTTATCAAGTCCTATTCTAAAGTGTTGTAAAGTCTTGTAACAAGATTTCACGCTTTTCTAGGGTTGGTTTTTCTATTTACACCTTTCTTATGCTTTATTTGATCCCTTTATGCACTCATAAGGCTTCATTAAGTGTATTTTTTATGCAAGAGCATCCTAGGTGATAGTGCAATCAGCATCAACAAAAAAAAAATTAAATTAAATTAAATTAAATTTCATGTTAAGGGGATAATTTCATGTTAGGAGGTTAATTTTAAATAGTGAGCATAATTAATTTTAATTAAATAAAAAAAAAAAATTTGTTATACAAGTTGGCAAGTGGGGTAGTGGAAGTGTACTTGCATTTTTTTTGAAAAAAAAAAAAAAAAAAAAAAAAGAAAAAAAAGCAAGTTGAGGAGTTGGGATTGTGGAGTTACAAAATGGAAATAGAAATCATTTGTTGATTTTCCATTATGGAAACAACTAATTATGAGGATGTGGTTTTGGATTTTCTTATTGGAGAGAAAAAAATCAGATTTTTGATTTTTTGGGAGTGTTTTTGTTGCATGTCATGGGCATTCATTGATGGTTGCAGGTTTGGTGAAGATGAGAGAGCTTAGTGAAGGTTTGTAGAAGCCATATGGTGTGGTAGTTCACCATTTTTTCAGGTTTAAGATTAGACCCATATCAGATTGGGGAGTTGTATTGTGAAGCCAATGGGCTCATCTAGTTGTATTGCAAATTTATTGAAGTTTCAATAAGAAATTCTT
Organism: Sequoia sempervirens; assembly: GCA_007258455.2. Classification (NCBI taxonomy): domain Eukaryota; kingdom Viridiplantae; phylum Streptophyta; class Pinopsida; order Cupressales; family Cupressaceae; genus Sequoia; species Sequoia sempervirens. Next base: position 268,917 of record VDFB02000141.1, on the reverse strand, counting down.
GAGTTTTGCAAGTGAAGTTTGGTGAGAGTTGAGAGAAGGAGGAATCAGTTTGGTATGCATGTTGTTGCAGGTTTGGAAGTGAAGGTATAGCAGAAAATGGATTTAAGAATCCATGATTGAGTTGTTGCAGATTTTTTATTGAAGTTTGCAAGTGTTTGAAGATCTTGTTTCACAGTTTTTGGTAAAAGATTTGAAGGAATGAACTTTATTGTTTTCTTTAAATTATTTTTCTATTGCACATCAGTTTTATATCAGTTTTCAGACTATTATTATCATCCTATGAGGCTGCACCATTTTTATTTTCAATTTGGAGAAGTTATGGTGATGTTTGTAAGAGATTATGAATGAAAAATCAAGTGTTCATGTTGCATATTTTAAATTTATTTTGATGCATCGTTTGTGCATTTCACTTTATTTGAGTAATGTTGTATGACATAGGGGGTATGTGTTAAATATCTCTTTGCATCGGTGGTATCAGATCAAGAGTTCCTAAGTGTGCAGGCAGAGCACAGAACATGAGGCAGCTTGCACCAGGACCTTGTGGTGATGTGTGTGTGATTTGTGTGTAGACAGATCGTCGAACGTGAGGTAGTCTATACCAGAGAGGATGGGATGGGTCATGAGGAGGCTTGTAATAAAAAAAAATTTGGAACATTATTGGGAAGAAGTAGAAAATATGAAGTACCATGAAGAGTTTGAAAAGCTATAGGATGAAGTAGATGTATTGGAAAAGATGATTAAGGAGAAAGTGGCAATACGAGAAGAGAGATATGGGAAGAAGAATGTTTTTTTGAAAGAGGACAGCGAAAAGAAATGAAGCATAAAGGAAGGATGGAGAAAGAAATAAAATGCTAATTTTAATGATTTTGTTTTACCTGAAGATGCTTTGTTTGCAGGATTTGGAAAAGATAAAGAAAATGGTGAAAAGAAGAAAGATACAACAAAAACAAAAGAGGTATCATTTAATTATGTTAGTGATTATTTACATGCAAAAGAAGTAAATGAAGTTGTGGATGAAGTTGCAGCAATTTCAAAAATGGATTTGGATAGTCCTAGATTTGACAAAGGGAATGATGAAGAAGATAGTGAGATTGCAGCAGCAAAATCATGTCTTTTGGAAGACAGAAAGGAGAACAAGCATGAGATGGTGGTAGAGGTTGAAGAGCACAACAAGAAAATAATAGACAGTAATAATGAAGAAGGATATTTGCATGCTAAAGGACAAAAATTTGATGAAGAACTTGGAGAAAATGAAGAGAATCTCCTATTGATAAAGGAGATGGAAATAATAGATAGGTGGTTAAGAGGAGATTCAAATCTTGAAGAGACAGAGATGGATACAGAGGATAAAGAACATAAAGAAATTACAGTAGATAATAATGAGGTAAAATTTGCAGCAGTAGAGGAAGAGTATAATGAAGACATGTTGGTGGACATAAAGCAGCAAATTGATGAAGAGGTAAATTTTTATTTTTCTACATTATGTGATGAAAGAGTTGATGTGAATTTGCATAAAGAGTTATTGCAGGAAGATAGTGTTGATGCAAAATTTTGCAGGCAGTAGCCTTATGGGAAACTTAGCTATTGGGGGGACTTGTGCACATAGCTAAGTGACCTTTGGGATTTTATCGGAGCTGACTCTTCATTTTTTAATGGGGGGGAAAGGGAATGATGAAAAACATAAAATAAAAAAATCTAAGCCAAGGCGATGTGCTAGATCAGTAATGAGATAAGTAAGCACATTGCAAAAACAAAGGCTCAGGTAGTAATTAGCGTATATCAAATAGACAATTCCCAGCACTGCAAACATAAAAACATCAAACCATTTGCATAATATAACCCATATAGAATAAGCTAACACAAAAGAGTAGCAACATGATCTATATTACACTAAGCTACATAAAGATTATAAAAGCTTGAAACAAATGTTCATATATTTAAGAAAATGCAAGCACAATTTAATGTCCTATCAAATTCTTGAAAATAGAGAGGCCGAATAGAATGGCACAGTCTACAAGTTCATATTTAATATCAAACACTACAGAGGCTAATTCTCAGTGCTTAGGAAATTTTGTCCATCTAACAACAACCACAAAATGAAGAAAGGGAAACTTAAATTATCTAGCCCATCGCCTGGAGACTCCAACAAGAAAGATGGAAAGGTAGCATGCCAACAAGGACATTCCGAGGAAATATAGGCCATGCAGCAACAAAATGGAAAGGACACACAATAGAAAAATGAAAATAGTTGCAACAGCCATTGAACAAAAACAACATATGCCCGAACAAACACCATGCAGAAAGTTCCTAGAAAGGGTAACTATGAAGTGGGCCCCATCCAAATAGAAGGTAGGTGGAGGCAATATGTAAAACAACCAGAGCCCAGAAAAATGAAAAAGAAGCATCTTGAAGGGAAGCTTTGATAGGACGCCACGTGGTAGTAGTCAGAAAGTTGTGAGCAGTACCAAAACAAAAGGAGAAGTTGTGAAAGAAAGAAGGACCACGAAGGAAAAGAGCAGTGTATGAATAAATATTCACAGCTTGGCAACTCATAGGGACATTTTTCATGTCAAATGAGAATCTCCAGATCATGGCCTTGCAGACCAGTCCTACCTCCAATGGACTAATTTCTCATAGCTTTGAGAGGGCAGCTTGAAGGGACGTCCAGACCTCATCCGATGGTGTAGAGACAGTGCACAATTTTTCATGTGCCATGTTTAAATCAATAATGGCCTTAAAAAGGAAATCCACTAGATATTTTTACCTCAGACTCAAGCTGGAAGAAGAGCTGCACCAACTGATGCACCATGCTCTTGATATTGGCAGTAGTCAGAGGCTAATTGAAAGATTGGAATACAGATAGATGTTTTTTTTCTCCTCAATCCTCTCAATGATGTGTTCTATGCCTACCACTATTTGGTTAGCCAAGAAGGGTGACAAAATCCCTCGTTGAGTTATTTAAAAAAAGTTAGCCCGCATATCATAGGTAATTTGAGTCAACTTTACTCTGCACTCACCAACATGTTGGATGGCTTCGTGCATAGAAATGAGAACATTCACACTCATGGTCATTGTTATTCTGTCCTTGACCCCCACACTGCTCAACGCCTCATCAGAAGCTGTATACAATTTTCTCAACAATTTTCTGGCCTCCAGAACTCTATCAGAAGACATTTCTTGCACCCGTTGCATTGTTTCACCAGCCACCCCACCTAAGATGGTAGCATGCGCCATAAATTTGAGAGTGGGTTGCAAGGTAAGGCATAATGACTTAACCTTATCCCAGTATAATGCATGCAATTCTTTGGCTATTTCTAGCGAGTTCATTTGGGATGCAGGAGGTTGGGATCTCAAAAGGTCCACCTCCATAGCCTTGCTGCTCATTTCTGCTTTCAACTCGGTAATGATTCCCTCCAAGACTGAAATCTAATTCCTTAGAGAAATATTTTCTTCCTCCTCCTTCAAGGCTAACTCAGTCTATTTTTTCTTTTTTGTTTCCTGCTCCAATCCAGCTTTCATTTCAATTACCTCATCATTGGTACTCTGTCGAAGCTATTTCAAACCATCACTTGCTTGCTTCAATTTGTTGCAAAGGACCACCTCAGTCGCCCAGGATTGCTCAATTTCTCTCCACAAGGCTATAACAACCTCTGCACTTAGAGCCTGAAGTTCAACGAATTTTCTCTCAAAGGAATTCCTTTCATCCCATAGCCAATTGATTTCAATCTCCTGAGCCTATGCTTATTTGAACAAATCTCCACCTTTCCTTTTAGTTCTTTCATTTCTTCATCTTTCTTCTTCATTTGGCGACTCATTTTGAGGAAATCAATTGTCACCATCCTTTGGGTTTCTTCCATTAATTCTACTTTGTCTTGTGGATGAGCCTGTCGCAAATCAAGTCCTACGACATTGAAAGAATAATCATTTGGCTGCATTTCTCTTACCGACTTGATGACATTGGGTGTCACATTCACAAAAATCAACAAATTTTGAATTTCGTTGAACACAATCTGCATAAGGGGTTCCATAGGTTTGTTTGCATCCTCCCCCCTTCTTTTTTGTATTCAGCTAGCCCAGGCACTTTTGGAAACATCCACCTATGAAAAATACTCTTGGGGAAAAATACCTAATCTACTAGCAAAAGGAGACTCCAGGGGAACAACTAATGGGAATGACAGTGTGCTTAACGTATCAGTGGATTTGCTAGGTCTCGCAACAGTTACCAGGGAAAAAGGTAGGATAAACTAACTGATCTAAGATGGTGAAAACATAGCGGGGAAAAGGCTAGGGAAGTATCCACTTGACGTTGAGATATCAGAGATACAAACTACTGACTCAGTGGGCTAGGATGCGTTGCCATTACTTGCACTTCAGGGGACGCAGAAATAGGAGGAGGTGAACGGGAACCCCTAAGGGAACCAATGTTGACTTGCCTCAGGTGAATAGTGAGAGGAACAACTGACGCAAGTGACATGGCAGAAGCAGATGCGAAGGAAACTAAAGACATAGATGAGAGAGAAGAAGGGGAGAAATGAACCTGAGTTTCCTAAAGATTTGTAGTAGATACAACTACCTCTTCACACTATTCTTCTCCTCCTCTTCCTACTTCCTATGTTCTAAGTCTTTTCTCTGGCAGGGAATCATCTAGGTCCAAAATAACCTTTTGATGGTGCCTAACAGAGCCCGACCTCTTCTTCCCAAATCTAGTGGAGCTAGTTGGCTCTGACAGCTGTGTATTCGAAGAGTCTTCACATTGTAACTGTTGTCCACTGACTATCTCTCCTTGCACATGACCTTCTTCAATCATTGGAGCCTTTTGGGCTACTTCTTCTTCATGCTCTAGAGTTATACTTTCTGCCACACCGCACTTCTCAAACTCTAAAGGATTAGGAGAATCATCATTGTTTGAATGCTCACGGCACTAGATATCGTCAAACTGGTTGTCTAAGTCCACTTCATGAAGGAGCCCGTTAGTCTTTTATCTCTTGTCTATAAATCTAAAAATCTTTAATCTTTTCAGGATTCCATCTGAGCCTTGCTAATTGGCTATAGAGGAATTGATTTATTATATGGTTAGTGTCAGGCCAGGCCACTATATGATAAAAATTCAGCCAAGGTGGTCGACTCGAGCTAGAAGGGTTGTGCTCGAGACTGACATATAACCTCTCATTTCCCTCATCTTCATTTCTCTGAGGGTCCCAAAATGACCACGGCTGGTGAGGGATCTTAATGCCTACGTTTTCCAAATTACCTACTAGATTATAGCACCATGTATCACAGATAATCACCAATTTGAAGTGAACTAACTTGGAATACAACACTTCAAAACTATTCACCCTCAGACTCTTCTTCTTGACCAATATTATAGAGCCAAACATGATTGGCAGCGTCAAATAGGAAGTCAGATTCTTTCATCCCCAGTAATTATTTTCAATATTACACAACTGCATGAAAACCTCCAAGACCAACACCCTGTCTAAAACAAAACACAGGATTCGGAAAGGCTCCCAGACGAAACCCTGCATGTGGAGCATTGTAAAATATGAACCAAAGAACCAATCATAAGGTGGTACAAGGCCTCTCATCCATGATATTTGACTCTATGTCAAGCGCCTAGACCTCTTGCTTTTAATTTGATCTAAATATCTTAAAGTCAGAGATAGGAGTGCATCTGAAAATACGTAATAATCAAAAAAAATTCAGAGGATAGCAGTCAAGGTCAATACTGTCTTTCTAGCACCATTTTCGTCATATACCGCCAGGGGCAGAAATTGTTGGAAATAATTCAGGTTCTGATGTAAAATCATGTAGGCCAAGAAAGAAGAATACCTGAACTGGGAACCAAGATCAAACTCCTTTAGTTGTCAACACATCCCTTCCATAATGACTTTCGCAAAGTCCATTAGTAGAGGCTCTTTATTCTTTTTTAGCATAAAGCCTATGCTCATCTAGAAATCCATGACTTCCTTATTTGTATCCAACCCACACACCAATGCCAACATAGCGAATACATAAGCCATGACTACTTTAAAAGTAGCTAGACTAAGAGGAAAGCTAGGAGGGATAGATTTATTTGGTGGCTTACCCATTTCAGCATTGAAAAATTATTGTGTTGCTCTCTGCGTCCTCCAGTAATTTTTCATTCTAGAAATATCAAAATCCTCAACACCTACAAGAGCATTAAGAGGGATGTACAACATATCCTGGAGAGCCTGGTGACATATTACCACCCTGAAATTATGGCCACTTATAATTCTTGAATCGGCGTCGAAACTTTTAGCACAAGCAGCCACAATCTCTGGATAGAAGTGCACCAAAGGAACCATATACTGAGGGAGACCACAATTCCACAGTCAGCTAGGAAAATGATCGCTGATATTTTTCATATTTTTGCATACAACCTCTCTTAAACCTTTGGGGTTTTGAGATAACTCTAGATCTTGGACATTATCCCAATCCTCTGAAACTAAATATTGGTTACTAGGAGAAATTGTGTTTAACATTTTCTAGTCCGCCAGCTTAGTGCAGGGCCATGAAGGTCTAGCTAGAATGCCTGGGGTTGCATAAGAAACCTGGTTGTAGATATTCACGTAGGGTTCCTACATCCTTCATTCCTCAATGGTGTTAGTGGCGATGGCCTAAGTTGAGCTTTCTGCAATTTCAACCATTTTACTTGTATTTCGAAGGACTCTGCTGCTTAGTTTTTGAAATCCTTTCTCTTTCTCTGCAAATGACTAAGGTGGTTACACACTTTTCCAACCTCACACAATTAATTCCTTCTACATGATGCTCCTATCTATCTTTTAATTTTTGAAAATATTAGATTAAGAAGGGTACATGCTATCTTTCACATTGATTATGCCATGAACCACTAACCCTTTCATGTGTGCAAAGAGGCCACCAACTCACCAAAGGATTCCACACATTAAGAGACATGGCCTCACATACGGTGGCTCTAATTTCTCCTTGGAAAAGGTACCAAATCAGCAACGCCATATCTTTTCACAAGATTTTGCATTTAATGATTACTTGATTGTAACAGGGAACATCAACCAACGACTTCACCTTAAGATATTTGCTTTAATTTAACTAGGACAAAAACATTCCTTATGGCGACAGTTGTCTCCTTCTCTTCCCTTTAAAAAGGATTAATTTGAACAAATTGAAACTACATTTGATTATCTCCATTATTTCGCACACCACAACACAGCTTGTCAAGGATCTTTCATACCATTTTCCTCTGACGTATACCTTGCTCAATTAGGTAAGCCTCTTCCAATCTATAAAAAGGACCCCTTGGAATTTTGGCAATCCATATTTGCACTTAGCATTTCTTAGCAATTGGCCCTAGGATATAGTTGGTAGCTTCATTACTTAGCGAGAGTAGCGGTAGTCATGGAAACACCAATTAGGCTGACCCAAGATGCCTTCTTAGGAAAAATTAGGTGTAGGAAAATGAAATGCATGACTAGAATGAAGAAAATTTTGTATGTGAAAGCCATAAAGTGGGTTCTAGGTAGAGACTGCATAGAATATGAAGACTAGTAAAGAGTGAACACCAGTATCAGTTCCCACTTTTTAGCTTCTCTATTAGACATTGGAATTTCTAAGAGGAATATTCTGATGCTGAAAAAGCAGGTATTTCCCAAACGCTACTAGGCGGGTTGGAGAAAATCATGAGAGCTGCTGAGATTGGCCACGAAATCCCATCTATTCGCAACCTGCGTCGACTTACTTAGGGAGGAGGACCTATGCTACCTAGGCCCTTTCTGCGTGGCTTTGAGCTTGAAACTCATGAGGAACATCGCCACAAAGTCTGTACCGCCTTCCATTTCCTGATGAGGATGCACAAAATCAAACCCTTTTGCGAGGTGCAATGGTATGATAATTTTGAGGGGATGGTGTTTACTCATCATGTGCCACCTGTTGCCATTGTTGGACCCTCGAGTGCCTTAAGAGACGTCCAAAAGATTCCCCTTCCTTTTTGTATTTTAAACATTCTCTATAACACTTGTCAGCAACAATATGCGTATTTTTTGGAACATGCTATGGGTCTTGTTACATCAATATGTATACAGATGCAAATATCTCTATAATCAATACAATACATATATTTCCTATAGTCTGGTTATTTTCCTCATTTTATCTCATTTCCATGCATCAATGTGGTTGTGTATTATAAGAAAGCATTGCGAATGACCCAAAACTAACAAAACAGGGAAAATATATACATATTTACACACTTACTGCAAAAGCTGAATTAATTGAATTTCTTGAGGTGTATTCCATTAACTAGAATACCCAAGGCCTCACCCTCTGTTGTTTCCAACTCGAATGAGTTGTGCTGCTTGCACTGTGCGATTTTGAATGGTCCTTCCTAGAGACTATCAAACTTTCCATGTTGACTGGGCTTTGCTCCACTCATTAAATTTGAGCACCAAGTCTCCACATTACAGACCCTGGTTAGACATTTTCTTGTCAAACCATTTCTTTACCACCTGCTAGTGGTTAGTCATTGCCTTGAGAGCGTGCTCTCATTTCTCCTAAACCTCAAGTAATTTTTCCAACCGCACCTCCATCGCTCCATTTTTCTCAATTTCAAGAGACTTGAGTAATTGGATTGCAGGGATTTCCATAGAGATTGGAAACACCTCCTTTCCATATACCATCTCGTGAGGGGATTTTTTCAATATTTGTTTGGGTGTGATACGATTTTCCCATAGTGTTGTTCGGAGGTGTTTATGCCACTCCCTTTGATGTTCTGAACCTATTCTCTTGATCAGCCAGAGAAGATTCTTGTTTGTAGATTGGGCAAGGCCATTTCCTTGTGGATGGTAGTTGGAGGATGTCTTTACGAAGACTCCATATTTTAGTGAAAATTGGTTTATTTTGGAGCCGAGAAAAGCTCTAGCATTATCCAAGATAATTGTCTTTGGTGGGCCAAACCTGGTTACCAGTTCTTCTAGGAAGTTCACAATTTCTGTCTCTGTTGCATTTTTCAAAGGTACAGCTTCAGTCCACCTGGTGAAATAGTCAGTTGCCATCAGGATCCATCTATGTTCGGCTAATGAAAACTGATTGATCATGACAATGAAGTCAAGACCCCATTGAGAAAATGGCTCTTCCACTACAATTGGTTTCAATGGCATGACAACATTTTTTCTTTTCCTAAAAAGAAACCAACACTCGTTGCAAGACCTCACCAATGAATACGATTCCTTAAATAACGTCAGCTAGAAATAACCAGCACGCATAATCTTGATTGCAGTATTTTTTTTGAAAAATGTCCTCCGGCTAGGCCACTATGGTACTGCTCCAATATCTTTTTTTCTTGCTCTTGTGTCACACACCTTAACAAGACACCTTTGAAGTTCCTCTTGAAAAGAACTCCCTCCAAGAGTACATAGTCATTATTCTGCAGTCGATAAAAATTCCTTTTAAATGAGGGGAGGTCAGTCGGATACCTTCTTGTTTGCATGAAATTAATTTTGTCATCCATCCAATCATCTCCGGAACTCTCCTCATTCAGCAACACAGGTTCTGGGATTTCAACCTTAGTCATTGCTTCGTTGTTTCCATCCAAATATTTTCACAATCCCTTCCCTTTCACAGTCTTGACTGGCTTGATATCGATGTCATACTCTAGAATCTTGGTTATCTAGTTAGCCTGCTTCTAAGTGATTTCACCTTCCATAATATATTCACGCATGCTAGAGTGTGGTACACAAACAATCACCTTGTTGCACGATATGAGGTGCTGGAACTTCTTCAACCCCTTTACAATAGCAAAGGCTTGCTTCTCCATAAAATTGTACTTCACCTCATAATCTTTTAGAGTGCACGAATAGAAGGTGATGGGAAATTCTCTTTTATCTTCGTCATCTTTATGCATCAGAACAGTAGAGATACTCCTACTACCACCAAAGACGTACATGAGGAAGTCTTTTGACAAATCCAGATTAACCAACACGAGAGCAGAAGAGATGACTTCTTTAATCTATTCCAAAGCTTATTTGGCTTCCGCTGTCCATTTGAAAGCTGGTCTTTTTCAACATCAAGGTGATGGGCCAAACAATCCTTGTGAAGTCTAGTATGAACTGGCTGATGAAGTCAACCCTACCCAAAAAAGATTGAACTCCTTTTTTGTTGATAGGTAAAGGGATTTCTTTGATCATTTTAACCCTTTCTGAGTCAATGTCAATAACTTCCTTCGAGACAAAATAACCCAACAGTTTCCCTTGTGGGACCCCAAACACACATTTCTTCGAGTTCAGAGAAATCCCGAACTCTTGGCACTTCTAGAAGACAAGCTCGAGATGATCAAAATGATCTTCAGCAGATTTTGAGAAAACCGTCAGGTCATCTAGATAAATAAGAATGATCTTATTTATCAAATTCGTGAAAGCAATGTCCATAGCGCATTGGAAAGTGGCTTCAGCATTTGAAATTCTAAAGGGAATTCTAGCATAAGCATATGTTCCCCACTTGGTGGTAAATGTCATTTTGTGCTAGTCCTCCTCTTTCACCTGAATCTGATTATAGCCGGAGAAACTATCTAACATTGAGAACATCTCAGAACTAGCAATTGTTTGCAAAATTTCCTCCATGGAAGGAAGAGGGTAGTGGTCCTTTAGAGACACTCTATTTAGGTCTCGAAAGTCAATGCACAGTCGTATATCACCATTCTTTTTCTGGACTGGCACAGGTTAGACACCCAAGTATTGTGTTTGATCAGAAACACTATCCGGGATTCAATCAACTTCTTTAATTCTTCATCCATTAATGACTCGATCTTTGGATTTACTGGCCTCTTCTTTTGACGCATAGGTTGTGCTCCCTCTAGTAGCTCAATGGTGTGTTGGATAATCCCGGGATCATATCCCTTAAGATCATCATATGACCATGCTACCACACTCGGATACTTCTTGCAAAAATATTTCAACCTTTCTTTATTCTTCTGCAAGACTCCTTTTCTGACCTTAAGTTTTTTATCTTCTCTGATGTGCAAATCGACCTAATCACCTTTATCAGCTACAAACATTCTCTTGTCATTTCTTGCATCATTGGAATCAAATAGATTCTTGAGAGTAACCAAACTTGTGGGAAGCTTGTTTGACTTAAGTTGGACCACTTGATCTTCTTAGGCCTCAGCTATCTTTGGCTGTAATTGGTCAGCAAATTCTCTGGACAACTAGAGAAATGATGCGATATGAGCATCACTATTAAATGCTTTCCAGTTTTGATCCTTATTTGGGACTGCAGGCCGCATGATTACTCACATTGAATGTTTGTTATCAATTAACTCAGAAGTTGGCTCAAACTGAGATCCGACAGTTTCCATTCAGTCTGCTTCTAAGTTATGCTCTCTAGGTATGGCTTGGATATTGAATGCCTCGAAGCCTTCAATCAAGTCCTAGGCCCTATGTCGGTATAATCACATACAGACATTCTTGGTAGATGATAGCCCTCAAATTTGGTTAACCACCAATTATGAATCTCTAAACACCTGTATTTTCTTTGTACCCATTCGTTCCGCTAAACTCAAGTTGTGGACAAGGTCCTCATACTTAGCTTCATTGTTCGAGCACACAAAATAGAAATAATATGACCTTAAGGTCTTTTCTTTGGATGGAGATACCAAACATATTCCAGCATCGGCTCCTACTCTGCATCTTGCTCTGTCAAAGTGCAAGGTCCATAACTCTAAGGTCTCTTCACTCCCAGACTCTTTGGTCACTCTGGTCATAATCTTATCCTCCTCATGTATGACATATGTTCCTAGCCCAGTTGCATGACAGTTGTCAAAAGGGTCTAAACCTACAAATTCATTCAAGAGAGCTTCTTCATTCTTAGTCTGGGAACTACTTGCTTCTTCATCCTCAAGAATTTTGGCATTGGGAATCTCTTCTAGGGTAATTGAGGTATGTGTTGACTCAAAATTGATCATGGCTTCATTATCCAAATGCTCAGAATGTAAAGGTTCTAATAATATCTGAAGTCATTTTACCTCCATGTTTGGTTCTTAGGATCAGGTGTGACAAGTCCAAAGAGAGGTAACCTCCAACATTTGTAGTGAATTCTCAGGACAGACATATCCCGAACATACGAGGTACATCAATGAGCACAATGTCTTGGTTCACAGTATTGTTGGGGCAAGCAAGTAATGTCATGGGAAATCCTTTGATTACTCCTACGGTTTCAACCTTGTTCTCATCAAGTTGCATAATTCCCTTCTTAAGAGGCTCGTATTCGAGTCCCAGAGCTTCAGCTACTTGCTTGGGCATGATGGTGGTGCTAGCACCAAAGTTAACAATACAATTATGCAATAGTTTTTTACCAATGATAAGTGTTAGAAAGAAAGGCTTGGGTTTAGGCTTACCCTTTTTTCTGACTTGATTTTCCACTGATTGATTTCCCAAAACTCTGTCTGGGCCTGGATTGGTTGTCTTATCTCCTAAGGGCTACTCAAGCATCTTCATGCCCTCTTCTCCTAATAATTCCTTTTGTAATAGCAGTTTTTGCTCTAGGATGGCCATGGTATCCCACAAAGAAACATTAGTAGAAGATTTCTTTAGTTTTTCCACCACGTTGAATGGTGTACGTGACTGATGAGCTATGGTGTTTGGCTCCTTCTACCTTGCAGCTGGTACATCCGGCTGTTTGGTAATTACCGGGGTGGCTGTGGGAGCTTTTTCTTTCAGAGGAGGTGGATTCTTGGAAGATGGAACAATGGCCCCAGACAGATTTGGAACTAATGACACAGTTGCTGACCAACTGGGCGTTGGATTAGGTGACTATTTAGTTTTCAAGGATGTGAATTCTCCAGTGAGCCTCCGTTTCGAACGAGTATTGTAATTCGACTGTAGTTGCAGTGCCTGGGTTGTTGGAATGTCATTTGGGTATGTCGACTCCTCTTCCTCCATCCAAGAAAAGAGTGCATGGTCTGGAGCTATCTCTAGCTCCTACTCTATAGACATTCCCTACGTTTGAGCGGTGAGAATTGTATTCTCCATCTGTTGAGAGGCATATGCATGACCTCCAGAATCGGGCATGATGTGTTGACTACGTTGCTCTACTATCTTCTGTTGTAAATTCCCTCACAAAAAATTTTGGGCCATGTGTGCATCATTGCAAGGGAAGCACCATGTATTAATCTCCTTGGCAAGATTATTCTATCCCGCTACCAGCTCTTTATTTGAACTAGGATAGACAGTCTGCATTGGCATAGTCACGGGCACGACCTGATTGTTCTGTTGAGCTTATGTATTACTGCGTGATCTATCCTACCATTGATTTTTTTGAAAAGTAGGTTTCTCGCCTTGGTAGTTTTGGTAAGGCATCTGGTAGGCATACTATTGTCGCTTCATATTGGTTAACTCATTTTTCACGGTTTTCAACTGCTCCCTCATGTCACTCACCTTAGTCGCCAGGGGGTTAGACACTAGAGCCAACCTTGACGTCGTTCTTGGGTACACATCATAGACTAGGGGCATAGGAACACTAGTTGAAGCTACCTCTAGTTCTACTATGGTCGATTCTGGGAACAATGGCATGATAGGTTGTGGTGCCAAATTTCTGGCGGCAATAAGATTGTTCTCTGCGGTGACGACAAGACTATATGTATCATGTAAGGTATTTTCACCGAGCGATTGTAGCATCACAGAAATATCAACATTTATAGACTTCAAATAGAGCATGAATGCCAAATCCGGAGGTGGCCGACTACCGATAGGAACCCTCTGCCAAGTCGAATGAAATCGAGCATTGAAATCGACCAAAGCTTCATGAGGAGCCCGCTTTATATTAGCCAATTGGTGATATAACAAAGATCTATCACCATTATTTGAAAAGCGCTCGTAGAAAGGATTTTCAAGCTAATCCCAAGTACCAACTGTATTAGCTAGAAGAGTATGATACCATTCCAATGCCTTCCCACTGAAATAGGTTGAGAGCAACCACAAAAACACATTTTGGTTAGTTATGCCATGGACCATAAATACATCACCCACATCTTGCAAGTGCTTCTTTGGAGTTTTTGAATCATCCCTAGTGAACTTTGGGACAACCTTTAAAGCGGAAGTTGGGATTGGAGCCCACACTATGGGTGGTACAGGGGCTATCAAAGGGCTACTAGCATCCCAGGCTATGAAATTTCTAGCCATCTGTGCAAGGGACGGAGGAGAAGTCAGAGGTGATGTGTTAGCCTGTTGACTTCTCGCCTTGATTGAAACTAGTGGTGGTAGGAGCAAGCCAAGGATTCTTGAGGTTTGAGACCTGGTGATGGGCCTATGGCTCATACAATCTTTTGGATTGTGAATGTTTTAGTTCATCCCACTAGGCATGCTAGAAAAACAACTATTGATGTAAAAGTTTGCAAGCAGCAGCCTTATGGGAAACTTAGCTATTGGGGGGACTTATGCGCATAGCTAAGTGACCTCTGGGATTTTATCGAAGCTGGCTCTTCATTTTTTAATGGGAGGGAAAGGGGATGAAGACAAATATAAAATAAAAAAATCTAAGCTAAGGTGATGCGCCAAATCAATGATGAGATAAGTAAGCACATTGAAGAAACAAAGGCTCAGGTAGTAATTAGCGTATATCAAATAGGAAATTCCTAGCACTATAGACATAAGAACATCAAACCATTTGCATAATATAACCCATACAGCTTAAGATAACACAAAAGAGTAGCAACATGATCTATATTACGCTAAGCTACATAAATATTATAAAAGCTTGAAATAGATATTCATATATTTAAGAAAATGCAAGCACATTTTAATGTCCTATCAAATGCTTGAAAACAGAGAGGCCGAATAGAATGGCACAGTCTGCAAGTTTAGATTTAATATCAAACACTATAGAGGCTAATTCTCAGTGCTTAGTAAATTTTTTTCATCTAACAACAACCAAAAAATGAAGAAAGGGCTGCTTAAATTAGCCAGCCCACTGCCTGGAGGCTCCAACAAGAAAGATGCTCCAGCGAAGTCACCAATGAGAAAGATGGAAATGTAGAATGCCAAAAGGGACATTCTGAGGAGAGATAGGCCACACAATAGAAAAATGGAAAGGACACGCGGCAGAAAAATAGAAACAATTGCAACAGCCATTGAACAAAAACAATGGACACTCGAACAAACACCACACAAAAATCCCCTGGCAAGGGTAACTGTGGAGTGGGCCCCATCGGAACATAAAGCAGGCGGAGGTGACGTGTCAAGCAACTAGAGCCTAGAAAAAGGAAAAATAAGCTTCTCGAAGGGAAGCTCTGATAGGATGCCATGTGGCAGCAGTCGGAAACCTGCGAGCGGTACCAAAAAGAAAGGCGAAGCTGAGAAAGAAAGAATAACTGTGAAGGAAAAGAGCGGTGCGTGAATAAATATTCAGAGAGAGAAAGAGGGATTATGTACTTATAGATTGGTGTGTGGATGTAGCATATTTATATGTAGAAGCTATAAAGGATGCTACACATGAGATTTGGTGGAGGTGGTCATATTGTGATGGGACAAAACCAACATAAGAGGAGAAGAGGAAAGGAAGGATTCTTTGGAGGCGGATGGTGAATGTTCCAGCAAGATATTGGAAGAAAAGAAAGAGGAAATTACAGAAGGATAAAGAAGAAAAGTGGATCCAAAGAAAACATATGGTCTTCAAATGTTCTTGATTTTTCAACTCGTGGAACATTTCACTTACCTCAAGTGTCTGATGCAGGAGCATCCTAGGTGATAGTGCAATTAGCATCAACAAAAAAAATTTAAATTTAGATTTGAATTTTCATTTCATGTTAAGGGGATAATTTAATGTTAGGAGGTTAATTTTAAATAGTGAGCATAATTACTTTTAATTAAAAATATATATATTTGTTATACAAGTTGGCAAGTGGGGTAGTGGAGGTGTAATTGCATTTTTTTTGAAAAATATGAAAATAAGCAAGTTGAGGAGTTGGGATTGTGGAGTTACAAAATGGAAATAGAAATAATTTAGTTATTTTCTATTATGGAAACAACTAATTGTGAGGATTTGGTCATGGTTTTTCTTATTGGAGAGAAAAAATCATATTTTTGATTTTTTTGGGAGGGCTTTTGTTGCATGTCATGGGCATTCATTGATGGTTGCAAGTTTGGGGAAGATGAGAGAGCTTAGTGAAGGTTTATAGAAGCCATATGGTGTGGTAATTCACCATTTTTGTAGGTCTAATATTAGACTCATATCAGATTGGGGTTTTGTATTGTGAAGCCAATGGGCTCATCTAGTTGTATTGCGAATTTATTGAAGTTTCAATAAGAAATCCTTGAGTTTTGCAAGTGAAGTTTGGTGAGAGTTGAGAGAAAGAAAAATAAGTTTGGTATGCATGTTGTTGCAGGTTTGGAAATTAATGTATGGCAGCAAACGGATTTAAGAATCCATGATTGAGATGTTGCAAATTTTTTATTGAAGTTTGCAAGTGTTTGAAGATCTTGTTTCACAGTTTTTGGTAGAAGATTTGAAGGAATGAAATTTATTGTTGTCTTTAAATTATTTTTCTATTGTACATCAGTTTTATATCAATTTTGAGACTATTATTATCAGCCCATGAGGCTGCACCATTTGTATTTTGAATTTGGAGAATTTATGGTGATGTTTGTAAGAGATTATGAATGAAAAATCAATTGTTCATGTTGCAAATTTTAAATTTGTTTTGACGCATCATTTGTGCATTTCAATTTATTTGAGTAATGTTGTATGACATAGGGGGTATGTGTTTAATCCTCTCTTTGCATCAGTTTTTGAATGTAAACCTAACAAATAACATTAAATGTGACTTAATTCCTGACTCCCACTTTCAAGTCCAAGGTGCGAACCATTCGCCATGGGTGGCAAATGAGTCCCTCTTGGCTCCAAATTTTCAAATTTCCTTTTGATTTTTTATTTGAAATTACCTTATCTCAGCCTATGATGATGTATTATTGGGTTACTAAGACACAAGAGTGTATAAATAAGTGTTTTCCCATCCATTTTAAATCTAATTCATTCACTAACTCATCCAAGCATTCAATCAAGCATCTTGGAGCAACCATTGACATATCTTCAGATTTCTTCAACAAGGTTGTGATGAGTTTAGGACATTTGCATGTTTTTTATTCATCTTTCCTTGTTCATTTCATTCCATTTCTTCATTAAGGGTTTGATTACCAAAGTTGGATTTGACCAAGGAAAATCCCTATAACCTAACCCTTAACCATTTTTCCCCTCTTGCATGTGTGTTTGCACACTTGTGTATACAGATTTATCAAGCAATTAGGTGTTGAAAGGTAGACAAGAAGTCAACAAAGTATTTCAATTCAACTACAACCTATTTCAAGCTTAGAGACAACCTACAATCCGTTTTCTACATATTTGACTTCGTCAACCCGACAAGAAGACAAGTGCAGATCTGGTGCTACAAAATTGGTCGTTGATTTCACAGAATTTTGGGAGAGTATTAATTCGCCATCAGGGGTGAATGAGTCCCACCTTAAGGCTAGAAATCTATATTTTGTCAGATTCTGGATCCTGACACTCAGAAATTAGTTTCCAAGACTTTTTTCTAGTAGTTGGACTAATTCGCCATCAGTAGTGAATGAGTCCCACTGGTGATTTTCACTCATTTCTATCAGCATTCAAGACACTCTAGATTCTTCATTCTTTTCCCAAGTGCACTATGATTTAGCCTTCTTCATTTCTATTTTTCATTTGTTCATACTTTAGTTTATGCTTGTGTGAATGGTAGCTTTAGACCTGCTCAAACATAGACAAACAACACAATGATAGTCATCAAACAAATTTAAACTAGCATTCCCCATGCAATTCATTCAAACGCCAAGAACAAGAAATGAAACAAAGATAATCAAATAAAAACTATTAAATCTTTCTCAAAACATTCAAACCCTCAATCCAATGGGGGAATTGGTGCTATTTTTATGTGGAAAGTAGCCCTTTCCCAATTCCTTGCAACCTTTGATGATGAAC
Organism: Sequoia sempervirens; assembly: GCA_007258455.2. NCBI lineage: Eukaryota > Viridiplantae > Streptophyta > Pinopsida > Cupressales > Cupressaceae > Sequoia > Sequoia sempervirens. The sequence goes on along the minus strand of VDFB02000141.1, from coordinate 250,929 downwards.
CTGATGCTCCTTGATGAAAATTGACCATAGCCTAGCTACAATTGATAAAACTTATGAAAACTTGAATGAAATATGGATGAAATTTCTCAAAACCTGTAGATAATAATCTTGCATAAAGTTGTGGATCCCAAATTAGTAAAAGAGCCTTCTATTTATAGAAGAGAATGATGGAAGAATGAGAAAAAGGGATGAATGTGAGACAAAAGATCAACCAATAGCACCATGCCACTTGTCAACATGTGAGTGGATAGAGATGGAGCACATTTTGATGAATGTGCACATAAATGCCATTAGGTGGATATTTGAAATTGGAGAAGTGACATGTTGGAGGGAGAAAAAAGGAGAGTTAATGCCACTTGGCTCAAGAAAAAAAGGACTTGTAAGAGGCCTTTAATGCCTTGTTGGATGGACAAGTCCTTTTGGGAGGGAGAATTCAAAATGAGGGAATATTCTAATTTGATGCCCTTTTGAATGAAAATGGAAGAATTTACTAATTAATTAAATTGATTTTCTTGAGTAAGTTGCAAAATCTAGAGGATTTGATGGATTAGGATTCGAGTTAATTGGGATTTAATTAACTTAGATGGAGATTAGTTTGATTTGAAATTTTGACTTAGATTTTTAGATTTATTTAAATCAAAACAAGAGGAATATGAATATTAGAATTAATTAAATAAAGTTTGATTTATTTAATTAAAAGGGATGATGTTAGATTTAATCAAATTAAGGTTAATTTATTTAATTAAAAGAGATTAACTTTAGGATTAATTAAATAAAATGATTTATTTAACTAAGAAAAGATAATGATCTAATCAAATAAAGTTGATTTATTTAATTAATAGAGGAATTATGATTAATTTAATTAAATAAGGGTTTATTTAATTAATTGGTTAGTAAAGAAGTGATTTAGGGAGAACTAATGTTAGTAAATCAGGATCAGGTGCACAATATTGATTAGGATAATTTGAACGTCTACATTTTTCCCCTCTTTAAAGCAATGTACCTACTGCGTTGGTTCAAAGAATAACCTTGCTGAGATCGAAATTCTAATTTTTTTGGATGCCCCACTGCTACCCCAGTGAGAAGAATTACACCGGTACACTGCCCCCTCAAGAGATTGAGCAAAAATGTTAATTTTTCAATCGAGATTGCGATAAAATGCGAGAGTGGTTCTACTAATCAGAGGACGAAAGATAATTCTTTAGAAAGATCAAGTATTTGACGTACACAATTTTGATGATGTATAGACAATCATCAGCCATGGGTAGCCTCATGTATACCACACAAATTTGGATAGAAATGTTAGTAAAGATAGAAGAATAAGAATAATAAGATGGATATAAGTAGAAGAATAAGATGGATGAACCCTTGATTCCAAGAAGATGTAGAAGTTGAACAAGTCCATGAGTCATCAAAAATTTATTAGATATGATGATTAGTGATGATGATGTATTTCTTATCAAGAATTGGGATTTTAAAAGGGCTTACTTACCTTATGTTTGATAACACAAATGTAGGCACGATGCATCAAGGTATAAAGAACCAGGATGGCATTGCACCTAGTGAGATGAATTTTAACTTAACAAATAGATGGGAGTATTCATATTCACACTTGACATACGGAAACCTTACTAGGATGTACTTCAGATATTTCAAACATCTCAAACCAAAACACGGAAAGGAAAAACCTAACAATGTAATAGTCAACAAGTTGTCCAAAACACCTTCCATCCATACCCAATAAAGCAAGTATTCACCAAGGTTATATTACAAGAATATCCAACAAGAACAAAATACAAAAAATAATGATGAATGCCCCATTCCTTTCTCTCTAAATCATTTTGATTAGACATCATCGAAAGGTCATTGGAATGAGTGCAATAAGATAAATCAAAAGAAAAGATCAAGTACACAAACAAGCCAATGTTCTTCATACCTACAGCCAAAGGGATTTGTTTTGAGGATAAGAATCCAAACTGATTTTTCCAAAGATAATGCCCATTGTAGAAAGGATGCATCCTAGGACATGTTAGTGGATGGTGGAAAGTTGATAGGTTTTGAAAGGATATTGATATAAGGTTGATTGACATGTTTGTGAATGATCAAGAGTTTGATTTTACATTTAAAAGTTTATTGTTTCAATTTTGATTTTGTGTTTGAAGTTTGCTTTTGTTGATTGTTGTGGTTGTTTCCTATTTGTATTGTCAAAGGGTGAGTGTGATAATTTGTTTATTATGGATGAGATTATTGCGGGTGAAAGCAAAATTAGACGGATGAATTTTTCAAATATTTGGATGTTTTTGATGTTTTTAAATGTTTTGAGGTTGCTTTTTGGGTTTTTTCTGAGATGTTTTACAAATGTTTTTATTTTCAAAATTTTCCAATGTTTTTGATGTTTTTTGAGATTTATGAATTTTTTTGGATTTTATTTTTTTTAATGTTTTTTGTGTTTTTGTGTCTCGGGGGTTTGTCAAAGATTAGCCTTGCCTACGTTTAAGCTTAGAGATGACATAGTTCGGATAGCATATTTTTGAATTTTTCTGAATTTTTAACCTATTTTGGGATTTTGATATGTTTTGGATGTTTTTTGGATTTTTGCATGATTTTGATGATTTGGATATGGGCATGTGTGACAATATTAGTGCTTTGTTTTAGGATTTTGTTTCAAACCAAGCTAAGCTTGATTGATCGGATTGATGGATTGATGATGATAACATTGATGAGGATACACAACAATGCAAGGATAGTGTTAAGCAACACAAGGATTAGGATGGATATCCCAAGATGATGAGGGATTGATTGGATTTGATTGATCGGGATTTTGAAGCTTGATTTGGAACAAAATTGGTTTTGAATGATTGGATGTGATGTTGAAGTGCAAATTAGATACGACTAATATTGATTGTTTGGATTGATTTTTGATGAAAGATGAAGCTTGATAAGGAATGTCTTCTTGTCAAAATGTGCCATGGGCTAGTGATTTGGAATTTTTTCTCACAAGTGCTTTGACCAATTTTATTTTACATTTGTCAACGTTTGGATCACCACATAAGTTGGAGGATATAGATCAAGATTTATTCCCAAAGCAAGATCTAAATATCTTCCCCCAATGTCTAGCAATGTATGGAATTCCATGGGTGGATGCTTGGATAGGTGTGTGGATGGAGGGATATGGATAAGCATGCAAAGGATGCCAAGATTATCTTGTGATAAGATAAGGTGTTCAGACAGAGGATGGTTATTTGGATAATTGCTTCATGGCTTAGATAATGTTGGATAGGATAGGATCAATGAAAATGACCCTTGTTAAGATGTTTACCATAAGCAAGTGTAAAGTGTGCACCCAATTTTATCAAGATCAAGATAATTTGGACTCTGGATGTAGATGGATGAAAATGGATTGGATAAATGGTTTATGGATAAATGGAATTATTATGGATGGGATGAGATAGTTCCACCTGAACTAGCACACATAGTTGCTCGATTCTACACATGATGCCTATTTTCTAGGTTTTCATCATGGTGCATGTCCAAAGCACCATCATAGTGGTTTTCACTAGAGGACGATTTTTATTTTTACTATTTTTTATGATTTTTTATTTTTTTATTTTTTTATTTTTTTTATTTTTCTGAAAGATTTTAAGCTCATGTTGAACCACATGGTGGTGTAGATGCTTCTTTCATAATTTTATTTTTACTATTTTTTATGATTTTTTATTTTTTTATTTTTTTATTTTTTTTATTTTTCTAAAAGATTTTATGCTCATGTTGAACCACATGGTGGTGTAGATGTTTCTTTCATAATTTTCCATCGATATTTATCACTTTGTTGATACCAGAGTTAACTCTATCTTTGTGCTCGCATCACAATAGGATTCCTTTTGAATCCTTATGATGAAGGGTGGATGCCAATACATGGTCAATTTCAGAATTGGATATCATGTGTGGAGGCATGGATGGAGTGTTTTTAGGAATAAAAGATGGATTGGTTGACAACTTGGAACCTTTGAATCTCCAAACATAGGAAGATGAGCAATGATGGTTGGATATAGAAGTGTGTATGGAATTAGGACCAACTGCTTAATATACTTTGTAAATTGCTTGAGAAGCCTACTTTTGCCTCTGTGGAAATCTTTGATGGATACTTTTCCATTTTTTATTTTTCCCCATAGTTTCTCTGACTAATGGAGTTTGATAGGGATAATCTTTCTTTTTATTCTTTGGTATCCATGTGTATTTAATTTTTCCATTATGCTTCCCAACTTATTTTCCTTTGATAACGTTCTTTGTGCTTTGATTCACATCCTTCTTTTGATGTTGGTCCCAATTTGTGGATGGGGTGATGGGTGGATGAAGATTAGTGACGTGGTTGGTTGTAGTATTGGCTTGAGAAATAGTTGCCCCCAATATGGTGGTAGTAGCACCTTTGTTCTATGATTCTTCCTATTTTGAGATGTCTTGTTCAGTAAGCAATCTCTGATAAATGACCATTGTAGATGGCATCATTTCAATTTGTTGCTCTACTGACTCTGGAATATCATGTTCTGTCTAACCTGTTTCCTTGAGTGGATAATGTTGGATATCTTCATACATGATGTCCTTAGTCTGAATTTGGGATATATCTGATTCTGATGTTGACAACTCAATTTTACTATAGGAATCAATAACCTATTTTTTTGTGTAATAATGTCAAGAGTAAAGGAATCCTGTTCTGAATAAAGATCATCTACGTGTCCATCCAAAGAAAGCATCTCATGGGTATATGGAGGATTATGTGCTATGTGGATGCAATCATCATTTGCGACATCTTGTATAGATTGGAGAGTGTCCATTAGATCATTGTAGTAGCTTGGAGATACAAATTCTTGATCTTGAATGATTTTGGAATTGCTTTCAACATGCTTTGGATCAAGTTCTTGACATGGGTCAATTTCAAAGGATGGATTGCTTATAAAGGGTTCTTAGATATCTTCATTAGGCATGGGAAGTGGTTCAATATCCTCTTGATCTTTGAGTGGATTTGGATCAAGTGTTGAGTTGAGGATTCCTTCACTATCCACAACCATGAGGTCAAAGGATGACAATATGTCTTGAAAAGGACCATTGCTAGACTTTGGTGAAAGATGTTGATCATGCTTGGAAATAAATTCTTGAGATATGTCCTCTAACTCATTAGGTGATGTAGAGACATTTTCAACATGATCGTTGGTCGATGGATCATGGATTATGTCAATAGGATCAAATAATTCTAACACTCCTTGAAATAGATCATTGTTGAATATTGTTGAGGGGTTTTGATCATGACCAAAGAGTGACTCTTTATGTATGTTGTGTTGATCTTCGAATGAGGTAGAAACATGTTCAAGGTGCTCATTGATGGATATATTTTGATCATTGTTTTCAACAATTGTGGTGGAGATATTGTCAATGCTATCACTAGTGGTTGAACCCTGATCATTTTCCCCAATAGTTATTATTTTTTTTATCAATAAGGTCTTGGATGAGATTTTTTATTCAAATACAATTTTATGTTGTGTGTCCCTTTATTTTGTGAAAATCGCAAAGGTGCTTCTCATTATACCCTAGTGGTTTAACTTGAGGCTCTTGATAATTTTCATAAATGGGGATTTTGATGAGATTTTCTTGTACCAACCATTGCATGACTAATTCGATTGGTTCCCCAAGTGGTGTGTATTTTTGTTTGTTACCTTGTGGTGATTGATTTTGGAGATGCAGTGATTGATCTTCGAGATGTGGAGGTTGGGTTTGTTGTTGATGTTGTTGATCTTGATATCCAACCTCTTGACATTGGAGATATTGTTCTTGATGTGGTTGTGGACACAACTAAATTCTTTGATAGCATGGTTTAACCAATGGAAGAGTGTATTGATTTTGGGGTGGAGATGTCTCTTGGCGCAATGAATCAACTATTTTGGTAAGTGTAGCAATTTGATCTTGTAAAATTTTATCTTGATTTTGATCTTGACACCCTTGATATAGTTGATTTGGTTTTTCTTCAAGCAGATTTGGGCTATATACTTGTGGTGTTTGTATGGGATCATGGAAAAATTGATTTTGGACAATGTTCTAATTTGGGATGATGCTTAGATTTGGCATGATAGGTTGAAATTGAACATTGTTTTGGTTGGGAATCGCATTGCCTTGATTTAGGTAACTTTGATTTTGCATGGTCATACCTTGACTTGGATCAATACATGGAGTCGTTAACATATTGTTTGGACTTTGAACAACATTTGTATGATTCATAAACATATCTATCCCAAATTTTACCAAGTGTGGATTTGAAATGTTCATGTTTGGTAAACTTGTACTTGGTATATTCACATTTGGCATGTATGGATTTGGTGGGATAATGTTGTTTTTTTATGACTCATGCATTGATTTTTTGGTTGATAGATTTGTAGGTTTGAACTTTTATTTAAATATGTAGACATAGAAAATGTACTGATCGACATTATACATCTGATCGAGACCACTAACATCGTTTCATCCTAAATCATTCCTCGGTCTAACCATTTAATCGAATACCTTCGTTTGATTAAATTCATCAATTTTCATCTCTTAATTAAATAAATCATTTATCTAATTAAGTCACCCTTTCTTGTTCATTAAATCAATCAGTCTGATCTAATTATCCCTATTTAATTAAATAATCAATTTTATTTGATTAAATCTTTAAAGTCCATCCATTAAATTAAATAAATTAAAACCTTATTTAGTTTAATCTAACTTCATCTCCTTGGTTAAATAAAACAAAAATCTTTATTTAATTAATCTTGAAATCATATTCTTCTCATATTTGATTTAAATCAATCCATAAATCTAAATCAATATGTCACATCATTTATATCTCTCATTAAATTAATTAACCTTGATTAATTTAATCTCTTCTCATGTCCCATCCTCTAGCTTTTTCAACTTGCACATGAAAATAGATTTAATTCATTTATTAAATCTCTATTTTCTCTCAAAAGGCATAATAAAGGAATATTCCTCAAATTTGAATTCAAAATCTAAGTGGACTTTGTCCTTCCAACAAGGCATTTAATTCTCCACCTAAAAATTCCTTTTTCCTTGAGCCAACTGGCATTCAATGCACCTTCTTTCCCTCTTACATGTCATTTCAACAATTTCAAATTTCAAATATATGTATTTATTGACACATTCTTCAAAACTTGCACATCCTCCATCCATTAACATGTTGACAAGTGGCACCTTGCCATTTGTTGATTCTTAGTCCCACATTGCTCCATTTTGGACATCTCTTTAACTTGACGTTCTATAAATAAGAGGTTTCATTCCTCATTTTATCATCCACAACTTGAGTAAATTTACTATACTCAAATTCATAGCAACCTTCATCAAATTCATCCAAGCATAGTTAGGCTTTTTGCAGGTTTTCAACATGGAGCTCCATTGAAGTTATCACCAAAAGCATGCATCTTTCGTCAATCATCTTCATCACATCATTGGAGTTGGAAAAGGGCCAATTTTTACATCAAATTGGCACCAACTCCCTCAAGAGATTAAGAGTTTGCTTTGTGTTAGAATAGGATTTGATACATTTTTTTTAAGTTTGTTGTGTTCTTCATTTTATTCCTTTTCTTTTGCATTCAAATGGATTTCTTGAGGAATCTTTATTCTAACTTTCATTTGATCTTATTAATGTGTTCATTTGTTGTGTTCTTGCAGGTGTAGGATATTGGTTCACAAAATCTACCATAGGAAAAGGTGTTCCAAAATTTAGATTGGGCATACTCACATTTGTTGTACCATAGAGGTTTGCTGGAGATAATAATCCCATGTATGGATTGTATAAATGCAAGTTTTTATAATCAATTGATTTTGTAAGGCTTTGATAGTTTGGTTGATTTAGATTACTCATGATGTATGAATCAATTTTATATTCCATGTTCTTCTTGTGTTTTGACCTTGTTGACCTCTATGGAATTTAGGACCAATGATGAGATGAAAGATGAAAGGCGTGAATGATATGGGTGTTGAACTTTTAGGAACTTTGGATCAATACTAGACTTTAGGACTTTAGGATTTTTTTTATTTTGGATTTGATTTGGATAATGGACTTATAAAGCCCAAGATGTTGGATGTTATCTTGGAATAAACTTGTCCACAAGGATGATAAATTAACTAGATGTATGAGGAAAGATTCATCCACACACACTTAGCCAAAGATTTTGATGTTGATTTGAAGGATTTTTCCAAAAGTATAGTATGAATGATTTTTCCAATGGTTCAAAAGTTGTTTGTGAGATGGGATTTGATTGATGTTTGAGATGGATGAAATGATTGGTTGTTTGGATCATAAATGAACCTAAGAGGTACTTGTTTACAAGACCAAGGTTTTGAAAGCATACTTTTCCCTAAGAGTACTTCAAACCAAAATATCAATGTTTTCTCAAAAAACCATAAGAAAAAGATAAACAAGCACGTGTGTGGAGTTTAATTGATTTCAGCTTGATTAATCAATTGCTTTGACCACATCCACACTTCTTGCTTAGTTTTTTTTTCAAACTGAATGTCTATGTCTCAATTTCCTTTTCATCCCCCAAGGTCCATTATGTGGAAATCAAGGAAACCAAGGCAATAGTTCCCTAATGTTGAATTTAGAGAGAAATTTGAGATATAAATCCAAATACTTAGAAGCCTCTAAGGATAGAATCCCTAGGGCAAGCAATAGCACTTGGATTTTTTCAAAGGTATTTGCTTCCACTAAAGGGTTTGAAGTTTGATGATCAAGGTTAAATGTTTGTTTTCCAATGTTTTAAATCCAAGCAAAGTGTTTTTATTCCAAAATGATGCACAACCCTAGGATAGAAAGAGACAATATTTGTTGAATCCCCACTTGGATAAATCCAGCTGTGCTTATTCAGATTGGATGACTAGAAGCTTGACTACACTAGCTCCCCTCCATGGCACACTCTTCTCGGGTTAGGCAAGCTTCAGTTCTCATGAATCTCCCATAACGAACTCCTCATCTCTACAAGGAACCACAAAAATGTGGGGTGTCTTCAAAGGTTTGACCTCTTGCACCAACAAATACAAAGGGATTTTGGCTTCTAGACAAATTGGTTCTTAGTCAGGGTAATCAGGGACATGGCACCTTGCGAGCATCCAGCAAGCCACTAAAAGGTTTAATTGATCCTACTAGGGGTGCTTATACTTTTTAAGGTAGTACCCCATTATGAAAGACACTGTATGGTTAAGGCCTACATACCATTGGACTTGCAATTTAGTCTTATCCTTTTATATACTCGCCCAAGTGAAAAAATTGTTGGAGTCACCTTCAAGTTCTCCTTTCAGATGTATCTCTTAGGTAGACCCCTCTAAGGGTAAACAAAAGTGAGCAAGAACATCTGTAGTTCGATCAAACTTTGTTTGCGTGAACAAAGAGAGAACACACACAATATACTTAACTCACACTAGCAAGATTTGTTCAATTTTTAAGAGCCCAAATATAAGAGTGGAGGAAATCTTTTAGACAACCTAATATCACCAAAATACTTTTGATTCTCAAGATCATCGTGAAGTACAAGAGAAGTTCATACGCCTTTTAAATGATATTAACTTGTAAAAAAGATTGCAAAACACGAAAAACACATGTTCATTTTAGCTTCAAAAGCAATAATGGATTCTTTTTATAGCACCAAGATGAAGTGTGAAGTTTGCTTGTTCAATTTTTAAATCCAAAACCAACTTTAGTAAGCTCCTAAGGTTCTTTTTAACACTTTGATTGTCATTTTTAAAACCCAAAAGAGATTTATTTGAGTCTTAAAACTTGAAGATAACAAAGCCTTAAGAATGGGATTATAATTGCTCCCAAAGTTTTTAAAAAATACTTGTTACAATCATGTGCTAATGATTTTTATTTCACTTCCATGCTCCATCTTCCTTTAAAACCTGCAATCCAAGCTCTAAATGTCAGATTAAATCAAGAAACAAGAAGATATGAGGGTTAGATAAATAATTAAGCATAAAAACCCTAATATTTAGACCAAGTTTCATTGTGATTTGACATTAGGTGAAAATTTGAAAATTTTAACTCTATAAAAGTTGAGAAACACCTACACCATTGGATAGCTTATTGAATTCTACCCCATTTCAAAAAAAAGAAAGCTCCAAAAAAGACCAAAATATGACCAAGATACGGCCATTTTAAGATTGAGTGAAAAAGCAAGAAAGCAAAGGCGTCACCATTTAAAACATAGAGGCAACAGCACTATTTGAGTGCAAACAGTGACGCTAGAATGATAGTGGCATTGTTTCAGGATTTGAGCGAAACTCTGGTTAAACAAACATCATTCTTTGGAAAAACAAAGATCGCATATGTGTCGCTATTTCCTCCAGCGGCGCTATTTGACCTAGAAAGACAAAAACATAAAAAAATAATGAAAATGGCCAAAAAAATGTGTTAATTTTGAGATTTATGCCCTCCCTCTAGCGCCAAAATGTGAATGGTAGCTTTAGACCTACTCAAATAGACAAACAACACAATCTTAGTCATCAAAAAAATCTAAACTAACATTCCCCATGCAATTCATTCAAATGCCAAGAACAAGAAATGAAACAAAGATAATCAAATAAAAACTATTAAATCTTGCTCAAAACATTCAAACCCTCAATCCCATGGGGGAATTGGTGTTATTTTGATGTGGAAAATAGCCCTTTCCTAATTCCTTGCAAGTTTTATGATTAACCTGATGCTCCTTGATGAAAATTGACCATAACCTAGCTACAATTGATGAAAACTTATGAAAACTTGGATGAAATATAAATGAACTTGCTCAAAACCTATAGATGAAAATCTTGCATAAAGTTGTGGATCAAATGCCTAAGATTGTGGATCCCAAATTAGTAAAAGAGCCTTCTATTTATTGAAGAGAATGATGGAAGAATGAGAAAAAGGGATGAATGTGGTACAAAAGATCAACCAATAGCACCATGCCACTTGTCAACATGTAAGTGGATAGAGGTGGAGCACATTTTGATGAATGTGCACATAAATTCCATTAGGTGGATATTTGAAATTGGAGAAATGACATGTTGGAGCGAGAAGAAAGAAGAGTTAATGCCACTTGGCTCAAGAAAAAAGGACTTGTAAGAGGCCTTTAATGCCTTGTTCGATGCACAAGTCCTTTTGGGAGGGAGAATTCAAAATGAGGGAATATTCCAATTTCATGCCCTTTTGAATGAAAAAGGAAGAATTTACTAATTAATTAAATTGATTTTCGTAAGCAAGTTGCAAAATCTAGAGGATTTGATGGATTAGGATTAGAGTTAATTAGGATTTAATTAACTTAGATGGAGATTAGTTTGATTTGACACTTTTACTTAGATTTTTAGATTTATTTAAATCAAAATGAGAGGAATATGAATATTAGACTTAATTAAATAAAGTTTGATTCATTTAATTAAAAGGGGTGATGTTAGATTTAATCAAATAAAGGTTAATTTATTTAATTAAAAGAGATGAATTTTAGTATTAATTAAATAAAATGATTTATTTAACTCGCAGAAGATAATGATTTAATCAAATAAGTTGATTTATTTAATTAACAGAGGAATTATGATGAATTTAATTAAATAAGGGTGTATTTAATTAATTGGTTAGTGAAGAAGTGATTAAGGGAGAACTGATGTTAGTAAAACATGATCAGGTGCGCGATACTGATCAAGACAATTTGAACATCTACAACTTGCATATCACACTGTGTTTTAAACATTGCATATTTCTTAGGTTTTGCTTTCATAATCAGTTAATTACTTTGCTTAGTTTCATTTAGATCATCTCATTTATCCTTAATATCATCATACATTTCCTAATTTGAGTGAACCACATTGATTTTTAGTGAGGTTTATCTCTCTCCTTTTAGGTGAAACATCCTAAGAGTGCAAGTGTAGCCTATAAACCTACATTAAAAATCTATGGTTCATTTTGGTGAACCTGCATATTGAGCACTTTATCTTTTTAATTTCCATTGCATCTTGCATCCTAGGTTCCATTTGCATCAACATTCAATTAGGTTTTGCTTTGTTTTTGCATCCTAGGGTTTCTCACATTGCATTAGTGAAAGACTCATTAAGATTTCATTCTTGCATATCTAAACATCAAAAAATTGAAAATTTTCATTTGCATCTAAAAAGTATTGATTTCACTTTACATTTTATTAAAAACAAAAAAAAATCTCATAATTGGACTCATTCACCACCTTGGGCGAATCAATCCACCTACACATTTTAAATAGCACTTTCAGGCATTTTCTAGGAATTTACTGCATTTCTATTATCCATTATTATTTCTTTGTTTCAGTTTGTAGAATTTATGTTATTTACATTTTGCACTCCTAGATTGCCTTGCATTTGCATTCACCCCATCCTTTGTCATACTTGTTATGAGTTTTGGTGCCCCATTGATAATACTTTAGTGAGATGAAGTTCTAGACTCATGGCTTCTCGCGATAGCACTTTTGTTGTGGACCTTGGGATCTCAAGAGCTCCTACTCCTAGTTTGGACAATGGTGCATTAGGCATGGATACTACCACTACTATGCCTTCACCTTTCCATCCAATGCATGTTGACACACAAAAAAATTCCATTCCTCAAGAAAAATTCATTAGTATTCATGAATATTTTGCACACTTACAACAAGACTTATCCCTTGAAAACATTTCCACAGCTGCCATACCTGCCATAGAAAACCTTCACCATTTGATTGAAAGTGAGGATGGGTTACAGGTTATGAAAAAAATTGTTGAGATATATAATAAACATGCTCCTTCTACTTCCCAATCCACAAACATTGTTGTGAGCAAAGGAGGACCTCACATTCCTCCCCCTTCAACCATAGCATCCATACCAACTTATGTCACTCCTTAGGTTACAACAACTATGCAACAGGTTAGTCATGTGACTCCTTTTTTCGCTATTCTGACTATCATTCCTAGTTCTTTTGTGGCATCGCATGTTTCATCTTCCACCTTCACCCCTCTTAGTCTCCCTTCCACTTCCCCTAACATTACCTACACTCCATCACCATTTTCCCTTCCACCTCATACCACTTACATCGATCCCATCATTACACAACTCCTTAAGACTGTTTCATCCATGCAACAACAAATCTCCACCATTAGCCAAAATAAAAATGCTCCACCCACATATCATGTTCATAGTAGCCCATTATCCTTAGAGATATTATGCACACAAATTCCACAAGGAATTGAAATGCCTAGGTTTGAGAAATATGGAGGTAAAGGAGAACCTACCAATCATGTCAATGCTTATATAGCTTTGTGCATTAATTTTTTCCTTGATGATAAGTGGTGTAGGAGCACCTTGCTCATTAGATGCCTTTGATTGGCAAGTTTGTAAAAATTTGAGTTTTCAATGTAAAATCATGTAAAAGTTCATCAAGTGGTCATAAATGATGTATTGGAGGTCACAAATAGGTCATTAGGGGATTGGTTAAGTCAAAATGCAAATAATGTTGTTTTATTGCACAAATTGCAAAAGTTGCTAAATCTGTAAAAAGCAAAAATCAGAAGTTGAAGAGTCTTTTCAGGGAAAATGAAAGGATGGGTCAATGGAAGTTCAAAAGGCAGTTAGTTAACTGATGTGAAACATCTTTAAAAGGTTTTTGGGGGTGAGAAAGTGAAGTACTTTGTAATTTTGGAAACAAATTTTGAAATAAAACTCACTGTTCTACAATTTTTTGAGTTTTCTCTCTAGTTTATATTCTTGTACGACCTGTACAACAATATAAGGCCTTTATTTTCATTGTATTTTGAAGGATAGTGTTTTTGGAATTTACATTAAGTCAATTTGAATGATTAGCATTGAGTTTTAATTTTTTTTAGTGATCAAATACAAAATCTGTTAGAAACCCTCAATAAGGGTTTGAGAGTCCTTTAAGGTTCTAGCCTACCATTCCACTAATGTAGGTGTAATAAATCAGTGGAATGGGATATCAGGAAGTGATATTAGATTTTTTTTGTTGTGTGTGTACGTGTGTTGTTGCAGGAAGTGGAAAATACAAAGTCAAGATTGTTGCCCTCAAATAAATATTGTGTTTTTCAAGAAAATATGGTGCCTACAAGTGATGAAATGAGGAAAAGACATTGGGAAAGGTTGGAGAATTGTCTAATTTGTATGTACAGGAATAAACCAAGGTCTATGAAGCATTCACAAGGTGGAATTAAGTTTGGATAGGTTGTTTCCAATAAACCCTTGCTTATTTAAGTCTATAATAGCATATTATGAGGGTTTCAATGTTTAATGCAATGGAAAATGGTTCCCTTCAAATAAATGATGGAATTGAGGATTTAATAGCTTAACTTAAGACTTTTTTGTGAAAAGTAAGGTTTTGGAGTAGTTTTGAAGGGACTTACTTTGTATTTGTGGCCTATTTAGAAGATTAAATGCACGGTACAATGATTTATTTTGATGATTTTTCTAAAGAAAAGATATATGATGTTGAGATATGTTTAAATTGATTTAAATGGGTTTCCAAAATAGTATTTGGTTCATGGATTTTCAATGCATAATGATTGGTATACCCATTTTAGGGGTTGTGCAATGCTAGTAGAAAATTAGTGTTTGCATGTAATAAATTGAGATTCTGAGCATTTAGTGATACAAGTGATTGATTTTGTTTGGAAACTGCTTAAAGGATGCTTTCAAAAATGTTTCAATGGTTTTGGGAAGGTCCAGAGACTAATCTTCTTGATTTGATGCTTTGGTTAATATGGAACGTTGGTGCTATAATAGTGTCTTAAGAGCATGAGTTTGTTCATCTGATGAAAGAAAGTAAAGATTTTTGTGGTTTTGTGTTGTATCTACCAAGGTGATGATATTAGAAGTAATTTGATGGTTTGGGAAAGGTATTTAAACCAGATTTGTTGTTTGGTGTATTTGAACAATGTGACAACATGGTGTTTTGAATAGGCAAAGTGGAATTTGACTACAAAGATTAAAGAATCTGATTGTTCAGCATTTTGTAAGTGTGTCTTGGTTCAAAACATGAGGATTGCAGTGCCTTGAAAAATTGGTTAAAGATTCTAAAGCCAGAGTGGATGATTGTTGTCTTTTTTCTTGTGAAGCAAGCTGACAGGAATGGTGATATAGTGAATGTTGCAAGAATTGATTGGTACAGTGTTCCAAATCATTATTTTGTCATATTGCAGTCATTATGAGAATTTTTATGGTGAGTTCAAGTTGAGTGGTGAATTTGGATTACTGATATGCATGATTGAAGCCTTGTAGAAGTGTAAAATAAAGTGAAATGATGTGATTTTTGAGGAAAGTTAAAAGAATTTTGGTGATTGTTTAAATTGATCTTCTCCAAATGAGTTTTGGTCAAAAGTACCCATGATGAGTTGTTGTTGTTGATAGATGCTCTTGCATCAATTGGTATCAAAGCTAGTTGATTCTAATAGTTTGTTTGTTGATAGTTGGTTTGAGTTGTTGTTGAGTTTGGTTGCAAGTGCTTGATCCATCTAAGTTGCAGAGAGAAGTTGTGAGTTTGTGTGAGTTTATGTAGGTTGAGAAGATAACCTAGTTGCTGCCAAGAAAAGGTAGAAGAATGTTAAGAGAATTTGGAAGCAAGTAGGAACTTGCTTGGTTTGTTGAGTTGTTGAGTTGTGTTGTGAGGTAGTAAGAAACAAATGGATACTTTTCTAAAGAAGCACTTGAGGTTGCAACCTGAAGAGTACTCCACTAATGGGAGTAGATGAGAAGATGAAAGGATGAAGACAAGTTGGTCAGAGAAGGTCAAAGATGAATTGTGAAGAAAAGAGGATAGATTGCTTGGAAAAGAAAAGTAGAAGGACAGTCATGTGTCCTTGGTTGAGAGAAAAGAGTTAGTGGAAAAGTTGTGAGTGGTGAAAGCACAGTCTTGTGTCCTTGTGAAAGGGAAAAGTGATTGTGAACCTGAAAGGCACGGAAGAAAGAAAATGGAAAAGACAAAGTGAAGATGGTAATGAAGACAGAGTTGAAGGCAAAGACAAAGGCAAGAGAGAGGAAGTATTCCAATGAAGATTTGAAATTATTTTACAGGTACAAGTAAGGTTGATATAACATGTTTCCAAGGGACTTGGAAAGTTTTTGTTGGTTGGTTGTATGGTGCAGGAGCACCTTGCTCATTAGATGCCTTTAATTGGAAAGTTTGTAAAAATTTGAATTTCTAATGTTAAAGCATGTAAGAGGTCATGAAGTGGTCATAAATGATGTATTGGAGGTCAAAAATAGGTCACTAGGGGGTTGGTTAAGTCAAATTGCAAATAATGTTGTTTTATTGCACAAATTGCAAAAGTTGCTAAATTTGTAAAAAGCAAAAATTAGAAGTTGAAGAGTCTTTTCAGGGAAAATGAAAGGATGGGTCAATGGAAGTTCAAAAGGAATTTATTTAAATGATGTGAAACTTCTTTAAAAGGTTTGTGGGGATGAGAAAGTGAAGTACTTTGTAATTTTGGAAACAAATTTTGAAATAAACTCACTGTTCTCCAATTTTATGATTTTTCTCTCTAGTTTATATTCTTGTACGGCATGTACAACAATATAAGGCCTTGATTTTCAATTTATTTTGAAGGATAGAGTTTTTTGAATTTACATTAAATCAATTTGAAGGATTAGCATTGAGTTTTAAGTTTGTTTAGTGACCAAATACAAAATCTATTAGAAACCCTCAATAAGGGTTTAAGAGTCCTTTAAGGTTCTTACCTACCATTCCACCGATGTAGGTGTAATAAATAAGTGGAATGGGATATTAGGAAGTGAGATTGGATTTTTTTTGGTGTGTGTGTACGTGTGTTGTTGCAGGAAGTGGAAAATAAAAAGCCAAGATTGCTACCCTCACAGAAATACTATGTTTTTCAAGCAAATATGGTGCTTACAAGTGATGAAATGAGGAAAAGACATTGGGAAAGGATGGAGAACAGTCTAATTTGTATGTGCAGACATAAACCAACATGTATGAAGCAACCACAAGGTGGCATAAAGTTTGGATAGGTTGTTTCGAATAAACCCTTGATTATTTGTCTATAATGGCATATTATGAGGGTTTCAATGTTTAATGCAATGGAAAATGGTTCCCTTCAAATAAATGATGGAATTGAGGACTTTCTAGCCTAACTTAAACCTGTTACAAGAAAATTAAGGTTTTGGAGTAGTTTTGAAGGGACTTACTTTATATTTGTGGCCTATTTAGAAGCCTAAATGCATGAGACAGTGATTTGTTTTGATGATTTTTCTAAAGCAAGGATATCTGATGTTGAGATATGTTTAAATTGATTTAAATGGGTTTCCAAAATAGTATTTGGTTCATGGAATTTCAATTAGTAATGATTGGTATACCCGTTTTAGGGGTTTTGCAATGCTAGTAGAAAATTAGTGTTTGCATGTAAGAAATTGGGATTCTGAGCATATAGTAACAAAAGTGATTGATTTTGTTTGGAAATTGCTTAAAGGATACTATCAAAAATGTTTCAATGATTTTTGGAAAGTCCGGAGACTAATCTTATTGATTTATGCTTTGGTTAATATGGAACGTTGGTGCTATAATACTGTCTTAAGAGCATGAGTTTGTTCACCTGATGAAACAAAGTTAAGATGTTGTGGTTTTGTGTTGTATCTACCAAGGTGATGATATTAGAAGTACTTTGATGGTTTGGGAAAGGTATTGAAATAAAATTTGTTGTTTGGTGTATTTGAACAATGTGACAACATGGTGTTTTGAATAGGTAAAGTGGAGTTTGACTGCAAAGATTAAAGAATTTGATTTTTCAGAGATTTGTAAGTGTGTGTTAGTTCAAAACATGAGGATTGCAGTGCCTTGAAAGACTCATTAAAGACTCTAAAGCCAAAGTGGATGATTTTTGTCTTTTTTCTTGTGAAGCAAGCTGACAAGAATGGTGATATAGTGAATATTGAAAGAATTGATTGGTACAGTGTTCCAAATCAAGATTTTTTCTTATTTCAATCATTATGAGAATTTTTATGGTGAGTTCAGGTTGAGTGGTGAATTTGGATTGCTGATATGCATGTTTGAAGTCTTGTAGAAGTGTAAAATCAAGTGAAATGATGTGATTTTTGAGGAAAGTTAAAGGAATTTTGGTGATTGTTTAAATTAATCTTCTCCAAATGAGTTTGGGTTAGAAGTACCCCTGATGATTTGTTGTTGATAGATTCTCTTGCATCAATTGGTATCAAAGCTGGTTGATTATAATAGTTGGTTTGTTGATAGTTGGTTTGAGTTGTTGAGTTTGGTTGTAGGTACTTGATCCATCTAAACTATAGAGAGAAGTTGTGAGTTTGTGTGAGTTTGTGCAGGTTGAGAAGATAACCTGGTTGCAGCCAAGAAAAGGCAAAAGAAAGTTGAGAGAAGTTGGAAGCAAGGAGGAACTTGCTTGGTTTGTTGAGTTTCTGAGTTGTGTTGTGACGCAATAAGAAATATATGGATACCTATCTGAAGAAACACTTGATGTTACAACCTAAAGAGTACTCCACTGATGGGAGTAGATGAGAAGATGAAAGGATGAAGACAAGTTGGTAAGAGAAGTTCAAGGATTAATTGTGAAGAAAAGAGGATAGATTGCTTGGAAAAGAAAAGTGGAAGGACAATATTGTGTCCTTGGTTGATAGAAAAGAGTTAGTGGAAAATTTGTGAGTGGTGAAAGGATAGTCTTGTGTTCGTTTGAAAGGGAAAAGTGATTGTGAACCTGAAAGGAAGAGAAGAAATAAAAAGGAAAAGTCAAAGTGAAGATGGTGATGAAGACAAATTTGAAGGTAAAGACAAAGGCAAGAGAGAGGAAGCAGTCCAAGGAAGATTTGAAGTTTTTTTACAGGTACAAGCAAGGTTGATATAACATGTTTCCAAGGGACTTGGAAAGTTTTTGTTGGTTGGTTGTATGGTGCAGGAGCACCTTGCTCATTAGATGCATTTAATTGGCAAGTTTGTAAAAAAAATAATTTCCAATGTAAAAGAATGTAAAAGGTCATGAAGTAGTCATAAATTATGTATTGGAGGTCACAAATAGGTCACTAGAGGGTTGGTTAATTCAAATTACAAATAATGTTATTTTATTGCACAAATTGAAAAAGTTGCTAAATTTGTAAAAAGCAAAAATCAAAAGTTGAAGAGTCTTTTGAGGGAAAATGAAAGGATGGGTCGATGGAAGTTCAAAAGGTAGTGAGTTAATTGATGTGAAACATCTTTAAAAAAATTGTGGGGGTGAGAAAGAGAAGTACTTAGTAATTTTGGGAGCAAATTTTGAAATAAAACTCATTGTTCTGCAATTTTTTGAGTTTTCTCTCTAGTTTATATTCTTGTACGACCTATACAGCATTATAAGGCCTTGATTTTCATTGTATTTTGAAGGATAGTGATTTTTGAATTTAAATTAAGTCAATTTAAAGAATTAGCATTGAGTCTTAAGTTTGTTTAGTGACCAAATACAAAATCTATTAGAAACCCTTAATAAGGGTTTGAGAGTCCTTTAAGGTTCTAACCTACCATTCCAGCAATGTATATGTAATAAATAAGTGGAATAAGATATTAGGAAGTCAGATTAGATTTTTTTTGGTGTGTGTGTACATGTGTTGTTGCAGGAAGTGGAAAATACAAAGCCAAGATTGCTGCCCTAACAGAAATATTGTGTTTTTCAAGCAAATATGGTGCCTACAAGTGATGAAATGAGGAAAAGACATTGGGAAAGGTTGGGGAATGGTATAATTTGTATGTGCATACATAAACTAATGTGTATGAAGCATTCACAAGGTGGCATAAAGTTTGGAGATGTTGTTTCCAATAAACCCTTGATTATTTAAGTCTATAATGGCATATTATGAGGGTTTCAATGTTTAATGCAATGGAAAATGGTTCCCTTCAAATAAATGATGGAATTGAGGATTTTCTAGCCTAACTTAAGACTTTTTTAGGAAAGTTAAGATTTTGGAGTAGTTTTGAAGGGACTTACTTTGTATTTGTGGCCTATTTAGAAGCCTAAATGCATGGGGCAGTGATTTGTTTTGATGATTTTTCTAAATAAAAGATATCTGATGTTGAGATATGTTTAAATTGATTTAAATGGGTTTCCAAAATAGTATTTGGTTCATGGAGTTTCAATGAGTAATGATTGGTATACCCGTTTTAGAGGTTTTGCAATGCTAGTGGAAAATTAGTGTTTGCATGTAAGAAATTGGGATTCTGAGCATACAGTGATAAAAGTGATTGATTTTGTTTGGAAACTTCTTAAAGGATGCTGACAAAAATGTTTCAATGATTTTTGGAAGGTCCAGAGACTAATCTTTTTGATTTGATGCTTTGGTTAATATGGAACGTTGGTGCTATGATAGTGTCTTAAGAGCATGAGTTTGTTCATCTGATGAAACAAAGTTAAGATGTTGTGGTTTTGTGTTGTATCTACCAAGGTGATGATATTAGAAGTACTTTGATGGTTTGGGAAAGGCATTGAAACCAAATTTGTTGTTTGGTGTATTTGAACAATGTGACAACATGGTGTTTTGAATGGGCAAAGTGGAGTTTCACTGCAAAGATTAAAGAATCTAATTGTTCAACATTTTGTAAGTGTGTGTTGGTTCAAAACATGAGGATTACAGTCCCTTGAAAGGCTAGTTAAAGATTCTAAAGCCAGAGTGGATGATTGTTGTCTTTTGTCTTGTGAAGCAAGCTGACATGAATGGTGATATAGTGAATGTTGAAAGAATTGATTGGTATAGTGTTCCAAATTAGGATTTTGTCTAGTTTTAGTCATGATGAGAATGTTTATGGTGATTTCAGGTTGAGTGGTGAGTTTGGATTACTTATATGCATGTTTGAAGTCTTGTAAAAGTGTAAAATCAAGTGAAATGATGTTATTTTTGAGGAAAGTTAAAAGAATTTTGGTGATTGTTTAAATTGATCTTCTCGAAATAAGTTTGGGTCAAAAATACCCCTAATGAGTTGTTGTTGTTGATAAATTCTCTTGCATCAATTAGTATCAAAGCTGGTTGATTCTAATAGGGTGTTTGTTGATAGTTGGTTTGAGATGTTTTTGAGTTTGGTTACAAGTGCTTGATATGTCTAAGCTACAAAGAGAAATTGTGAGTTTGTGTGAGTTTGTGCAGGTTGAGAAGATAACCTAGTTGCTTCCAAGAAAAGGCAAAAAAAGTTGACAGAAGTTGGAAGCAAGGAGGAACTTGCTTGGTTTGCTGAGTTTTTGAGTTGTGTTTTGAGTTAGTAAGAAATAACTAGATACATGTCTGAGGAAGCACTTGAGGTTGCAACCTGAAGAGTACTCCACTGATGGGAGTAGATGAGAAGATGAAAGGATGAAGACAAGTTGGTCAGAGAAGGTCAAGGATTAATTGTGAAGAAAAGATGATAGATTTCCTGAGACGCCCTAGATGTCTCTTCCATGTTGACCCAAAGGGTCCCTTTTTCTTTTCCTTTTTTATCTTTTCTTGTGTTTTTCCTTTTGGGGATGACGCAAGGCATTGAGACCAAAAGTTCTTCTTCATGTTGACCCAAAATCTTTTCCTTTTCTTTTTCCTTTTCATTTTCTTTTCACTTGTGTTTCTCCTTTTGGGAATGATGCAAAGCATTGAGACTGAAATGTATCTTCCATGTTGACCTAAAAGAGACTTTGTGTTTCTTTTTTTTTCGCTCTTTGTGTCATTCTTCTAGTTCTATTTGCTTTGGGGAATGATGATAGTTTTGAGCTCTTTAATCAAAACATTATAGCAACAAACATACTGACCCCAAATCCATAGATCCCTTATGTGTTTGGTGTGTTATTTTCTAGGGGGAAACTCCCTTTTCTTTTGTTCTCTTTTTCATTTACATGATGCAGCGTAACTTAGAAACATATGACTTGGCATAGGGGCTTTCCAAGTTGGCTCTCATGTCTTGTTTTCTTTTTGCATTTTTGGTTCTTGGTGCATCCTTGTCACTTCATATGATGCGTTTGTCACTTTGTGGATGACATTGGGTATGATTTCCTTCATAAGTGTGATCTATCTTAGCATATTAAATTCCTCTTGGTGGTTTGATGCAATGCACTGCATCCCCTAAGTTGTGAATATTTTATTCTTTGATTGGTCCTCTCTTGGAGACATTAGACACAATGTTCCCTAAGTGATAGACCTTGCATGAACTTAACAAGACTCCTTTGAACATATTTTACATTTTTACATTTTGCATCTTTACCACCTTGCATAACACAACTTGCATGCCTGTGGTACCTTGCTCTTTGTTCATGAGTTCTAAGCATACAAATTTTTTCTAGTCTCATGAAGCACAAATTGACATTTTCCCTTGTGGCGTCTTGTTAAAGTTA
The DNA here is from genome assembly GCA_007258455.2 of Sequoia sempervirens. NCBI lineage: Eukaryota > Viridiplantae > Streptophyta > Pinopsida > Cupressales > Cupressaceae > Sequoia > Sequoia sempervirens. Next base: position 228,561 of record VDFB02000141.1, on the reverse strand, counting down.
TCAGGAGGTATAACTTTGATATGGTTGAGCGGGAAGCCCATTCAATGGCACGACTTTCCCCATAGCCACCTATGTGTTTATGAGTGCATACCAACTAGCGTATGTACTTCACCTTTTTGGATTTTCTCACCTGGCGGACCACCATGAGTTCTATCACCCTAGAGTGAGTATGCATTCTCTTTTCTCACAAACCGCCTAGATCTAATCCACAACTACTTGGACAGACAATCGAAGCTTCATCTGATTCTCTCTTTTCTTCACATGTGTGTTCTTTTGTTCTTATGTTTAGTTTTTCATGGGATCTTCATCATGGGGGCTTGATCATCCCTTTTGATCATTGTCATTCCATCTGGCTAGCATAAGTGCATTTGGATCCTTCTCAATATGCATGGCTACTTTAGTGTGAGTTTGAAGAAATTTCATCCTCTCACTAAAGTGGGGGATAAATGTACCATAAAAAAATGGTTCTTGGACATTTTCATGGTATTTTAGGTCTTTCTCTCATGATGCTTGACCTGTTTTTCTTTGATTTAATGTTGCAATGTGGCTTAAACATTCACATTAGGTCCTTAAAATTCAAATTGTGACATCTTGTGAAGGTGTTGTGAAGCATTGTAAGACATTTCTACACTTTTCTAGACTCTTTTTATTACATTTTATCTAAAAATCACCTTTTTATTCCTTATCAAGTCCTATTCTAAAGTGTTGTCAAGTCTTGTAACAAGATTTCATGCTTTTCTAGGCTTGATTTCACTATTTACACCTTTCTTATGCTTTATTTGACCCCTTTATGCACTCATAAGGCTTAATTAAGTGTGTTTTTTAATCTAAACCCAACAAATAACATTGAACGTGACTTAATTCCCAACACCCACTTTCAAGTCCAAGGTCAGACCCATTCGCCATGGGTGGCTAATGAGTCCCTCTTGGCTCCAAATTCAAAAAAAAAAAAATTCCTTCTGGATTTTTATTCAAAATTACCTTATGTCAACCTGTGATGATGTATTATTGGGTTACTAATGCACAAGAGTGTATAAAAAAGGGTTTTTCCATCCATTTTAAATCTAATTCATTCACTAGCTCATCCAAGCATTCAATCAAACATTTGAGCACTTTGCATCATTCAATCAAGCATCTTAGAGCAGCCATTGACATATCTTCATATTTCTTCAACAATTTGTGATGATTTTAGGACATTTTCATGTTGTTTATTCATCTTTTCTTTTTCATTTCATTCCATTTCTTTGTTAAGGGTTTGATTACCAAAGTGGAATTTGACCAAGGGAAATCCCTATAAGCTAACCCTTAACCATTTTTTCCCTCTTGCATGTGTGTTTGCAAACTTGTGTATGTATATTTATCAAGAAATTAGGTGTTGAAAGGTGGAAAAGAAGTCAACAAAGTGTTTTAAGTCAACTACAACCTATTTCAAGCTTGGAGACAACCTACAATTTGTTTTTTGCAGATTTGACTCTGTCAACTTGACAAGAAGACAAGTGCAGATTTGGTGCTATAGAATTGGTCCTTGATTTCACAAAATTTTGGGAGAGGATTGATTCGCCATCAGTGGTGAATGAGTCCCACCTTAAGGCTAGAAATCTAGATTCTGTCAGATTCCAGATCCTAACACTCATAAACCAGTTTCCAAGACTTTTTGTCGGTAGCTAGACTGATTTGCCATCAGTGGTGAATGAGTCTCACTGGTGATTTTTAGTGATTTTTTTCAGCATTCAAGACATTCCAGACTCTTCATTATTTTCTCAAGTGCACTTTTATTCAGCCTTCTTCATTTCTTTTTTGCATTTGTTCATACTTTAGTTTATACTTGCATATCACACTATGTTTTTAAACATTGCATATTTCTTAGGTTTTGCATTCATAATCAGTCAATTACTTTGCTTATTTGCATTTAGATCATCTCGTTTAGCCTTAATAACATAATTCATTTCCTAATTTGAGTGAACCACACTGATTTTTAGTGAGGTTTATCTCTCTCCTTTTAGGTGAAACATCCTAAGAGTGCAAGAGTAGCCAGAAACCTACAATAAAAATCTATGGTTCAATATGTATATGCATAAGGATTTACATATCTATCTATGTGCATACGTATTTAGATGTATGTCTATGTCAATATGTAAGTACATATATATATATATGTGCATACGAATGCAGATGTATGTATATGTCAATATGTATGCACATATATATAAATGTGTATGTATATGTATATATATGTATGTACACTTATATCAATGTGTATCTACATATATCAATGTGTATCTACATATATATCAAGGTGTATGTACATGTATATCTATGTATCTACATATATATCAATGTGTATCTACATGTATATATATGAACAATGCAATTGAACAATCAAATTGAACTATATATATATATCAATGTGTATCCACATATTTGTATATGTTTCTACATATATATACGAACAATGCAATTGAATAATGTATATATATGTATCTACATATATATCAATGTGTATGTATATATATATATATATCAATGTGTATCTACATGTATATATGTGTACCTACATATATGTCAATATGTATCTACATATATATACATACCTACATATATATATATATTGGAATTTTTCTTTTTGCTTTCCCCTGTCCTACAAATGATTTCTTATAACTATCTGGGGAATATCTCACATTTCTGGTGAAATTAGTTTTGAAATGAAATTGAAATGTAATGTGTAATTCATCCTGATGCTTGTTTCTCCCTTGTTCTATAAAAGGGATTTCAAGGCTGATTACAAGAGAGGTTAGTGGGTAGTTTTTCTAGGAAGGGGTCACACAAAAAGAGAAAACAATATTGAACTTTCTAGTAGTACGTTTTAGGGATGAAGTCATTCAATATGTACATGGTTCTTTGATAATGATAATGATAATATATATAACTCAGTAGTATAAAGCCCCTACAGTTTTCTCTCCTATGTATAGGTTATACAAACTATGAATAATATAATCAATGGTTATCTTATTTGTCTATGTTGGTTTCCAATAGATGTACTACTCTATTCTTGCTCATAAATTCAATAAATGGATGTAAATGCTTGAGCATAATAGTAAGTTTGAAATAATGCATGTATGAGGATGCTAGTAAGAAGTAAGTGGATGAGATGGTTAGTGGGAATATTGTAATGTAGTGTTTTAAAAGCTTTGGGTATTTATCATGTATGAAAATTGTTGTCAAATCATGTGGGTATTAGGATTGACTATGTTCCAAGAATATGGGATTGGTTTAAGTAGGTTAATTATAATGCAATTGTGGTGACCAATTCCACAACTAATCACAAAATTAAAATCAATTTACTTATCAATCTTGTTGTGGGTGTGTGTGAAATTTAATGAATTTCATTTTCTCTTGTTTGAGTTGGGCACTTCCATGAAGGTCAATCAAACCTTTAGGGTATTGGGTCTTTTAAATAATTTAATGAGAATCATCTGTTTACTTTGTGTTTGATGCCTAGACACACCAAATATTTATAAACACATTGTTGGGATCACCCTCCCCAGTTTCACAAAGCCCAAAGTGCAAGGGAGAAAGGGTTACATATCAAATCTCCCATGTGTTGGCCACTAAATTTGAATATTCTTGAGCATAATGGTTGGCTACCCTTTAGAGGGTTTCAAGGTTTTATTGGAAAAAGAACCAATAGAAATAGCGACTCTATTGGGGAATGACCTAAGAAAATTTTGATGGGAAATCATCTCGCCTTAAAGAGTTAAATATTTGTTAGAAGAATTGTATTGCCTAGCCTAGCTTTGTGTCAATGAGTCAATCCTCCAAGATGTTGAAGGAGTTTGTTGTGTCTCCTTTGAAGACTTGCTAATGATATTAAGATCTTTAAAGGTAGATGCCAGAGATTGGTTCTCATATCTACTAGTGTGTTCTATAGATTCATGGGATAACTTCATGATAACATTTGTGGAACAATTTGGTGAAAGGATTATTCTGAATGTGATAAGAAAAAGATTTATGGAAAATCAAAAGGATGATGAGTTGGTTCTTGCCTTTAACCTTAGATTTATGAAAGCAGTAAAAGATATTCCTAAACCCTTAAGACCTAGTGATGCAGACTAATTGATTATGTATCTAGGTGCATTTGATAATGAGATGAGTTATTTGATAAGGGATAAGGAACCCAAGATATTACAACAGGCATGCCACACTGCCATGGATATTGAAAACACTATGAAATACTCAATGATGAAGGGATATATGGCTACAAGTGTTGTTCGGGCACACATCATATAAATGAAATAAATAAGGATGAAAATAATGATCAATGTGATGATGTTTTGATGTCTCATATTGTTCACCCTCAGAACATTTTAATCATGGGCATATTCAGGATGGACTTCAACAAAGTTTAAGTAATGATGATCAGGTGTTGTTAGTTCAAAGACTATCCAACATGAAGAGACATGAGAGGCAATTGCCATATGATTTTTTAGCAAGGTTTTTGGATTCCTTGCTAGAAATTCCTAAAAGGTTACGACCTGAAGATTCAATATGCATTGACATATTTTGTGATATTTATGACTCAGGGATCAGTGCCTTACCCAAGGAATTGAAACCTCTAGATTTTGATCAAATAATTGATTGGATCAGAATTGTTGAGGAGGCTAAGTATGATTATATACATAGAATAAGGTTTCAAGTTCAAAGTGGTGATTTCCCTATTGAAGATCTAATTATGTCCATCCAAGCAATGGATAAGGATGTTTCAGAATATGATTTTTTGTGTAGCAGTGCAGATGATAACATTGTTGTGCTTACAAGTGTTGTTGATATGCCTTTAAGGGTTGATGACCAAGGTAGTGAAAATGAAAATACTTATTTCTCTCATGAGGAATATGAATCTTTTTGTGAGGTTGACCTGAAGGCATCCTTCTTGTCTGAAGAATTTAGTTGTAACAGTACTCATGGGGTTGTGCCCTCACCAGTGGATGAACAAGTAGCAAGTGATGGATTCTTGAAATGTAATTCAGATATTTCAAGATTGGAATGCCTTGGAAATATGGTAGATGATGAATTTCAAGACAAGAATATATGTATTCAGGGTCTTGAGCCTAAGTTCATTATTAAAAATGACGGGATTAATGATGTTATACATCAAGGTCATGTTCTTGAATGCTTGTATGAAACAGAAATAGGATGTATAAGTTTTATGGCAAATATGGACATGATTCTTTTAACAAAAATTTTGTTAAGTAGGGAAATGAAAAAATCTACTTAGTTGAACATAAGGAATTTTCAAATGGAAACCAATCCTAAACACATGAGTCAACATACCCTTCAATGGATGGTGCATTTGAACACCCTACTACTAATCATATCAATCTTGAACTAGTTGATCCACCCTTTGAAGCATTTTGTTTTAAGTTGAGTAATAATTGGAAGGGAATATTGGACTATGTTTATGAACCTAAAACAGAAATAATCTTTGATGCCTGGGATAGAATGGATAATTCTCTTTATGGAAATGATCCTGGTCTAAGTGAAACAAAAAGTGTTAGAGGATCTGATCAATCAATTTCTTAGGGAGGTGGAGCATGTGGCAACATAACTAGTTTATATTGGTGTTTTTGTTCATTATACTGGTCTAATGAATGAAAACACCAATTTGAACAAAAGCTGGATAGAAAGGACCCTAAAATAATTGAAATAAGAGTGCAACACCACTCTGAGGGATAAGATGTGTGACCTTGAACACTAATCCTGAACGAAGTATGTATGAGGTTTTTTTTTTGATGATCAAATTGAATTATATATTAACCCTTATGGTGCTAGTGATCGAATGGATTATGAGTATTTCCAATTCCCTATCCTGTTAGATGAGCACTTGCTAGGGTATGTTTTTGAACTGAACAAACTAGAATGCTACATTGATTATGCATTCCAGTTGGCATCAAATTTTGGTTTTTAGTTGATAGGGTGAATGATTTCAGTACTAAATGCCTGCATATGTCCATAGTAGTTGATTACAGAGACTACAACTGATTAGTAGGTGGGTGATCCATAAAAATATGTGTAGCCTTTCTATAATATAGATAGTGGAAAATAAGGTTTTTGACAAGGGCAAGTATTAGCCCTAAGTTTGGTGGTCTAAGACCACCAAGTAAAGTTGAATCCTGGGTGAATTGCAAGGTGCATATTGAAAACTTGCACCTTGATGGAACGCTTCAAAAAAGATGGAGATTGAATCCCTTAGTTTAGGTTTTGTGGCCTATGTAAATACTGTACATATGTTGGTTGTTTTGGTTTGGTCTTCTTGCTTAGTCTAGGCAAGTCCTAGTTTTATTTTTTGTGCCTGGTCTACTACAACCTAAAATTCTTGGATCTCACCATTCCTGTGAGAGGCATGTGTTCCCAATAGGAGCCACTAATGGAACCCCTCAAAAAAATTTCTTGGTTCCATTTTAAAAAATTTCAATATTTGGCTTAGACCCTCATTTTACTCTTAGGGTTATGTTCCTCATCATTGTTTTAGTGTTTGTGTTGTCAAAACCCTTCCAAATTAACCTAAGTCTAAAAATTACTTATTAATTTTCTATTTTTTTCTTGACCTTCTGATGCAGTTTCCCAATTGTCTAAGTTGAGGCTCATTCCATTAGGTTTGTCCTTTTACCAGCCTCGAGGTCCTAATGTTACCGGTCGGTGCCCATGGTCGTCCTAAATTATTGTTATTATTTTTTGGGGTCAATATCCTTCAAGAATAATTCACCTAAGTCTATGATTGGGTTTTAATATTTACCTTAGGGTCTTAATCCATGTCTTCATGTCCTCGACCATTTTTTGCATAGTCTTGGCCCTCTTTTAAAAACTAACATTTGTGGCATGTGCCAAATTAAGTTTTACATCAACCATTTGATCGTCACCATTCAATAACCATAGTTCCCCATGCGCCCAAGCCTTTTCATTACCAATTATTTTATTCTCATAAGATATTGGGCATAGGCCACACGACTTGTGCATTGGCGGGCTTGGTCCCCTCGATAAAGATAGCGGGTGGTATTGAAAGAAGATTAGCAGTTGTCATTGAGTAACATGGCTACATCCTGACCACTCCCCATGCACTCATTTTGTTTTAATTTTCATTAAAATAATCAAGCGAGTTAACGGGTGGTTGCCACGTATCATGTATGGTGGCGGGACCATTTCTTCCAAAGGATCAATAGGTGAAGCTTTGAGAAAGATCAATGACCGATATAACAACACATGTCTTCATCTAGGTCGTTCCCTGCACAATCATTTTTTTTATGTATTACGGTGAAGCAATCACATGGGCTAGCAAGCAAGATGACACTTGTTGCTCCATAGAGGGACCCGCTAGGCTTTGGAGACGGTGAATGTTTTATGAGAAAGGAGATTAATGGTTGATGGCGGGTGATGTGGGTCAATCCAGACCTCTCTGCCATCCTGTGAGGGGCCCAGTTATTTCTCTAGGATTGCACAGGCAACTACCACTTTCAATATTTTAAGGGATCCAATGGGCTTTAGAGGAGATACAGTACTGCTAAAATTTGGCCGAGACTGCACTAAGATTAAAATGATGCCATATTAGAACTAGTTTCTTTTGGCACATGTTTGAGGTTTGGGAATGCTTTTGATTGCAACCGTCAATTTTGTCAGATGCTAGTACATGTGGGAAGGTGAAATTGAAATAAGATAGAGTATGGGCAGATATTATGAGATCAAATCAAGATCACTCCTTGTTGTCTTAGTGTGATGAATTGTAAGTAAATTAATTCCCACAGGCGAGCGGGGAAATATGACACGATAGGTTTATCAAATGCTAAGTATGTGATTAATGATGCAGATGGAGTCAGTGTCCATCCACTTGGGCTCTTCTGATTAGAAAAGGGCATCAAGCACATGCAATTAACTTTGTCATAATTAATTATTCTGATTGATTATCCATTGATTTTTCTTGATGAGTGATCAATGACTGAGGTTCACAAATCAAAGTAGCTAATTGCCAACTCTTTCACACAAGTTTCTTTGAATATTAATGGTTGGCATGCTTTCATTTCTCAATATAATGAGCACCGATAGCCATATTTTTTACACTGTTTGCTAAAAATTGAGCTTAAGTCCATAAAGAGGTTGGTGAAGAGTTTCTTTGGTAAAAGGTTGCAGGGGTATTGTGATAAGCTTTTCCATGGGTTGGTAGGATTCATACATTGTTGGTGCTATCTTTTTCCTATGTGTAATTGGTCAATTTACCCTACTAAGAATGGATAAACTAAGTGTGTTTTTCATTCCAATCCGAAGGTCCAAGAAACTCAATCCCCTTGAGTCTCAAAGTGACAATCCCAAGAATGACTAGGATATCCTTGAAGCTCATGTAACTTCAAGGAAGAAAACAAAAGTTGGTAAGAAGTCTGGGCAAAACATTGTCAAGCATTCCTATCATCTGAGAAGCAGAATTGTTTCAGAGGAGTTGGTTAAGGGTAAAGGGAATAAGTATGTTAGGACTGAGAGGGAGGAAATGAGGAAGAATAAATACCACCATGCTTATCTAGGAAAGCATCATTCTCCCATTGAAGTCTTAGATGATCCCTTGGATAGTAAGATTGAGACTAATTCAGGCTACTAACATTATCTTATGGCCATGATTGGTTTGGCAGATTCAGATGATGATATGGTGGTAGTTTCCCTAATTTCAATAAGGACACCAAGAAGGAATACGTACTCTAATGGTGACAAAGCAGGGTAGTACCTCGTTTTCTTTCTGAGCTTGCGCTTGGTTTTTGGTCCTTTGTGCTAATTCGGTTCATTTTGTCTAGTTTGTGCTTTTGGTGGTGATGGTGAATTTTCCAAGTTTGGTATGGACGTGCAAGTTTCGATGTTGCGACAATGACACCTTTTGGAAGGTTGGTGGGTCTTCTCCAACTAACAGTTTTTTGGAATTTTTATTTTTGCTTTCCCCTATCCTACAAACGATTGCTTATAACTGTCCAAGGAATATCTCACATTTCTAGTGAAATTAGTTTTGAAATGAAAGTGAAATGTAATGTGTAATTCAGCTCAATGCTTATTGCTCACTTGTTCTATAAAAGGGATTTAAAGGCTAATTACAAGAGAGGTCAGTGGGTATTTTTTCTAGGAAGGGGTCACACACAAATAGAAAAGAATACTGATCTTTTTGGTAGTATGTTGTAGGGATGAATTCAGTCAATATTTACATGGTTCTCCGATAATGATAATGATAATATATATAACTAAGTAGTATAAAGTCTCTACAGTTTGCTCTCCTATGTACAGGTTATACAAACTATGAATAATATAATCAATGGTTATCTTATTTGTCTCTATTGGTTTCGAATAGATGTATTGCTCTATTCTTGCCCATAAATTCAATGAATGGATGTAAATTCTTGAGTATAACAGTAGGTTTGAAATAAGTAATATATGAGGATGCTAGTAAGAAGTAAGTGGATGAGATGTTGAGTGGGAATACTATAATGCAATGTTTTCAAAGCTTTGGGTATTTATCATGTATGAAAATTGTTGTCAAATCATGTGGGTATTAGGAATGACTCCATTCCAATAATATGGCACTAGTTTAAGTAGGTTAATTATACATCAATTATGGTGACCAATTCAAAAACTAATCACAAAATTAAAATCAATTTACTTATCAATCTTGTTGTGGGTGTGTGTGAAATTTAATGAATTACATTTTCTCTTGTTTGAGTTAGGCACTGCCATGAAGGTCAGCCAAACCTTTAGGGTACTGGGTCTTTTAAAAAATTTAAGGATAATCATCTGTTTACTTTTTTTTTTATGCCTAGACACACCAAGTATTCATAAACGCATTGTTGGGATCACCCTCCCGGCTTTCACAGAGCCTAAAGTGCAGGGGAGAAAGGGTTACATATCAAATCTCCCATGTGTTGACCACTAACTTTGAATATTCTTGAGCATAAGGGTTGGCTACCCTTTCGAGGGTTTCAAGGTTCTGCTAGAAAAAAAACCAACAAAATGAAAAGGTAAAAGAAAAGAAAAGGATTTTGGGTCAACATGAAGGAGACATGAATTTCTGGATGCCTTGCATCATCCCCAAAAGGAAAACACAAGAAAAAAAAAAGATCAAGATAAAAAGCAAAAGAGATGCACGATATAGAGAAGAATGAAGGTACAAATAGAGGAATTCCATAGAGAGAGAGAATACCAAACAGAACGTCATGAGGGATCACATTACGCACATGCAATCACACCAAAGAAAATAAAAAAGAAAAAGAAATAATGCAAAAGACTAGTAAGGAAATTGCGAGTCAGCCTATGACATGCAATGAACCTAAGGCATAAGCAGAAGGTGAACAATGAACCTAAGGGAAAATGAAAAATGCATTACTAGGACAAGGCTATCAATTGCTTGCCACCACTAAGTGCGAGACAAGAATGAGCCAAGGTAGGTGATGGGAAAGGTCATGTAATAGTGAGAATAGAATATTTTGCAACTATTACATGAAAAAGGGTGAAACAATATCAAGCTAAGCAATCACACAATGGAAATCATTTCCATTTAAGTGAAAAATTTGCAATATTAATTGGAATGCAAGACACTCATCAGCACTGTGTCCAAGAATTCGATGATATGCACAATGTGGGACTTTTGCATCTTTAGGGTACAGTATCAATCTATTCATGGATGGTAATGTTATTAGTTCTTTGTTCAGAAGCAATTGTAGCTTCATTTCACTTTCAAGTGGTGGATGAGGAGGCTGTAGATTTTCTAACTTGTAAGGCCTCTTGCATTTGCTAGATTCACCATTTTCTTTGGTTGAATGTAGAGTAGGGGGACCTAAGGGGATCCTCTCATCCTTTTGATTGTTATGATTGATTGGTTTCTCTTTAGGAAGAAGGACATTCAAATCAGGGGCGGGGGGGAATCCAAGATCACCGTACCATCACTTCGAAGCCTTAGATATTCTCTAGGAAGCTTTCTTTTATGAGAGGGAGCTTGATATCCTAGCCCCTTTGTGTTTTTTCTTGTTGGTTTTTGCTCTAGGAGTTGAATTTCATGTTCACTTGTTGTGTCATATCCTTGTTTACTCAAGATTGTGAAGCATTTTCCATGTGTTTCTTCAAGATTGATGGGAGTTTCTATTACTTTGTTATCATAAAATGGTTGAGTGTTTGCTTGTCTAGAGGAACTAGGTTCACCTATTGTAGGGAACTTAGGTTCAATTTTTGTTTTAGGATGTAAGTAACAAAACATCTCAAGAGGTGGTATTGTAGAAAAATCTTGTTGTTTCATGGATGGATAGAAGGATGCATTAGCTTAAAGGTTGCCAAGACAATCATTTAGGAACGTATTCATGTTGCCATCATCTTCTCCAATGATGTCAACGTCATGAGGAGGACATGCATTAGGAGTTAAGTGAGCATGAGTGACTTCAATGTCATTAGGATCATTTCCAAAAGAACAACTTGACACATCCACTAAGGACTTTAATGACATCCAAATCTTGTAAAAGTGCATATCCATGATGTAAATTTCAGATTCTCAACTATGCAACAATGTTGTAAATGCAATATGAAATTAAGCTAGATGCAATTAATTGAATGAAATAGAAAGTCTGCAAACTGAATGTTGTACCCCAAATTAAAAAATTTGCTACACTTAGGCATTTTGTAGAAATGGTTAAAAGTCTTGTCAAAACTATCAAAAAAAGTCAAAATTGGGGTTTGCATGTCTTGCATGAGGGTCAAAAACTTAAAATTTTCAAAATATGATGTTATGGGTATGCTCGGAGCGACCAAGTCTACAAAACCCATATCTCAGTTTTTTGGCCCTAAATTCTAGGAAAAAATCTATTTTTAAAAACTTTATAAAAATAGGCCTTTTCTGGTTTTTTTTGGGTTTCTTTCAAAATGGATGCTGGCAAAATTTTCTAAAAATAGAAAGTTTGGCTTCTAGGGTTCAAACTGATTTTGATTGGTTGAAAATACTTCCTCATCAACCCAGTGCAGCCAAAATCATCAAAATATCATTTTTTCCCTAGTGGGTCTATTCTACTTTTTTAGAAGCTTTTTCAAGAGCTCCAAGGCCATTAATGGAGGTCAGTCAACTACCAGGTATCAGATTCAAACATTCAAGCACTAAACAGAAGATGAGAAATAATGAATGTGCACATAGAATGAAGAATGCAGAAGGGGAGCTATGAAAGTTGGAAAATGCAAAATTTTGGCTAAGTCTAGAAGAGTTTGGTGCTCTAGCTTAGCCTAGGCACTTGGATTCTCATGCCTTAGAAATTTTTTCATCTCAAGCAGTCGAAGCAATGACAAGCATGTAGAATGAGGGGAAAGTTGAAAATTGTAATAGTTGGAATTTCCCTATTTTATACTTTCATAGGTGGTTTGATGTTTATCTTGTTTAGTTTTAGAAATAAAGCTTGCATGTTGGCAAGTCTTATTTGTAAAAGCAAGGAGATTTTAGGGTTCCCTACTCCTATGCTTGTATATAAATAAGGGCATCCTTGTCCATTTATATTTGGGAACCATGCTTGTGATAGGAGCCCAGTTTTTCAAGGCCTCAAATGATGGAATTAGGGTGGCTCATCCTAGACAATGTTCACAATATCAACTGAGCTCTTGGAAATCAAGATCAAACCAAGGGTAAAATCAAGCAAAAAATTGAAAATGGTGAAAAAATGGCTGTCTGGAGAGGAAAAGCGCTCCAGGCTAAGATAGGCACCTAAGACTCAATTCCTTAGAAAAAAAATTCAAAATTTTCATCATTCAACATTAGAAAACATCCAAGTTCAATACACCTACTCAAGATTGGCTACGAGAAGTTTTAAAGCAAAAACAAAGCATGTTTTCTCAAACCTCAACTTATTTAAGAGAGCTTTTGTCTTTCATTATTCATATTTGCAAGTTGGTATCCAGAGCAAGAAGATTTCCCCTTCTCTCAACAAATATTTGAAGACCCAAACGACATGCTTTTTCAATTTTATTTGTGGCTCCAAGATCAGGGAGCAAGGAGGAATGCTTTTTCACGCTCCAAACTTCTAGGGCATTGCTTTTTCAAAATAGTCACTCAGTTTTTTTGTTTCTGATCACATGGGTCTCTCTGCTTTTTCATCCTCTCGACCATTGAGAAACTTTTCCCTCTTCTAGAAACTACTTTTTTCCCGCTTTTTCACGATAGATTTAGCTTTTTTAGTTTCTAAGCATCTAGGTTTCTTCGAAATGTGATTTTCCATAAAACCTAGGTCCCAACCTTTTTTGGAGAAATTGCTTTTTCAAGGAAAACCAACATTCTATTTTTAATAGCATTCTCCACTCAAAATCAAGAAACAAATTAGCTTTTTGGCAGATGTGGATGAGATTTAAAGCAGCAGTCATCTAGAAGCTTTCTTCCTACTTTCTTTCTATTCTTGTCTCATTCTTATCCACTCTTTGAAGAAGAGAAAGAAAAAAAATTGTAATAGTTGGAATTTCCCTATTTTATACTTTCATAGGTGGTTTGATGTTTATCTTGTTTAGTTTTAGAAATAAAGCTTGCATGTTGGCAAGTCTTAGTTGTAAAAGCAAGGAGATTTTAGGGTTCCCTACTCCTATGCTTGTATATAAATAAGGGCATCCTTGTCCATTTATATTTGGGAACCATGCTTGTGATGGAAAATTGCAAGCTTGTAATGTTGCAAGTTTTTATTCAGTGTCAGTTCACTATGTGTAAGAGCAAGCTTGCATGCCTCTTTAGCTGCAAGTTATTGTTCAGTTCTTGTGTCTTGTGTCAATGTGTTCTAGTTGATAGCTAAAATATAAGTGTATTTTGCTACAATCCAATTGTCCTAGAAGTGTAATCTTTGTTCTTGATATTTGAGAAATAAAGCCTTGTGCCTACTTTTCCCTGATATAATGTCTTAGATTTCCATTTTATGTGTTATGCTTATATGATCTTTATTTCAACTTGCATTGAAAGTAAGTAGACATGTGTTGGGAGAAAAGTTTATTTAAGTATTTATGTCAGAGAATCCTTCCTTGTCCATTTCTAACTCTCTTGCTTTGTGTTTACTTGAGAAGTTAGAGACATCATTAGAGTGGGCTTAGTTGTAGTTGAAATTCTAAAAGAGAAAAACTAAGCTACGACGCTTGAGTTTTACAACCTTGTGATCTTAGTTGAACAATAAGATAGGAAAATTAGTTTTAATTTACTTTCTTAAGCAACATCAGCAAAGAGGGAGCTTCTCCTCCTAATTCTAAGATTAGTTTATCTATGCACAGTTGTGTGTTACTAATATGCATTCCAGAGGTGCGAATTAAAATTCCAACAGTTTTCTAGCACGCACTGTGGGGCACGAGGCATAAAACTTCAAAGAAAGTTTCCACTTTATTTCACGAGAATGACTCTCTAGCATCCTACTACTCCAGTTCAACAGCCTAATCTTACACCTCTAGTTATTCAACCAAATTTCCAAATAATTGAAGGAGAGGAAGTGAACATCATCAGTAGCCTGAGGAGTTTCATATTTGAGAAGAAAAAACCCTTGCTCAGTGGAGAACCCTTGCTCAGTGGAGAAACATTGCTACCATTCTATACAAAGAGGAAGAGAAATTCAATATTGCAACTGAAAGGCCTATCTTTCCACCTCCTATGTGGGTTTGATCCATCCTAGCTTACAAAAATTATACGAGGAGAACAAATACACTCTTTCAATGAGACGTTGATTCGACAAATCATTTCCTTCCATAGACACGCCCTATAGAAGTTGGAGAGTCATCCAACGCAGTTCCTAAATTCAACACAGTACCTGAGATCAAAGAGGAAGAACCCAAAGTCAAGCAAGAAGAACCTCCAATTCAACCAAAAGCGATGGGTGATAACAACAACAATAATAATCACAATCAAAGAAGAGGACCCCTACTGCCTTGGGGTGATCAAATCGGACCTTTGGCCTTGGCAATGAATCATGAATTGCCTAAGCGATCAAGAAAGCACTTTCCATGGTTCCAAGGTGATGGGACTCAACATCCTAATGATCATCTTTTAGCCTTTTCAATGGCTTGCACTGTTTTACATGTGGCTCATGAAGACATTGATGTACGTCTCTTTGTTGAGACTCTTGTGGAAGCTACCACTGAATGGTTCAACCACCTAGAGTCGAGTTGCATAATCAATTGGGATACAATGACTGAAAAACTCCTAGAAAGATTCAAGTCTATTGAAGATAGCCACTAGTTGTTCGCCTAGCTTTCAAATTCAAAGAAGGAAGATAAAAAACTAATGAGAGAGTTTGTGGCAAGGTTTAATCACCTAGTCACTTGACTTTCATATACACTCCATCCATCGCCTGAGATCCTATTGAGTAGTTTTGTAAATGCTCTTCCATCTGAGATAGCATTTTTCCTCAAATCAGTTAATGAGACAGAACTGGAGAATGCACAATAAGGTGCTATTGAAATTGAAGACAACATGATCAATTCTGGAAAGATCAAGGGAGATGCTATTAGTCCTTTGGTTCAGAGTTCTGTAGATCCACTACTCCAAAATGTTGCCAATGTAATGACTATTCTCAAGAGGAAACTACCTACTCAACCTACACCACTTGCCTTGCCTACACTGCAACCATATCAAGCACAACAACCATATCAACCTCAGTAGTCGTACCAGCTAAGGAGAAATAGCTTTCAGCCTTACAACAATTATAGGCCACGAGGGCTAGCTCCACCAAGGCAAGCAGTTGATAATACACAAAATGTTGTGTTTTGTTCCTTTCATGATACTAATGAACATATTGGCTCCATGTGCCCTAAAAATGTTAGAATGAATCAAATCATGGGATTTGTTGAAACTACACCAAGTCCAAGTTTCGTACCTACTCCAAGTTCAAATGTTGTCTTACCACAATCGAACAACTTTGATGGTGACTCCACAACAGGATACTTTGAAAGTGAATCTGATATTGAAGAAGAAGAAGATCCCTGTCAATACTCTCTTGCAGTAAATCCTAAAAAATTCACAACACCTATGTTTACAAGTGCTCAACATCTGAAAGCACAGAAAGAAGAAGAGGAAGAGAGACTAAAAGCACAAAAAGAAAAAGAAAAAGAAGTAGCTTCTACTTCTAATCCCAAATCTTCTCAAGAGAACGTTAAAATGATTGCTCAAGACTCGTCTTCAGCAAATTTTGATATTGTAGATGCCTTGATGAAGAAAAAACTACATATTTCTCAGTTAGAATATCTCCCAGATCATCTAGAGCAAGTGGACTGACTTCTTAAAATTTTGAAGAAGGGACCTGTCAAAAAGTCCACATTGCTTGAATCCTCCATTTCGACAAAAGACAAGCCAAATCCCTTTTATATCTCTTTGTATATATGGGGTTACAAATTGAGCAATTGTATCATTGATTCAGGAGTCTCGGAAAAAGTCATGCCTCTACAAGTGATGAATGCTCTAGGACTTTTGTGCACCAAGACAAAAGACAAATGTTACTCACTGGAGTCCAAGTTAGTACCGTTGGTCAGAAAGTTGAAGGATGCTCAAGTGAGGTTGGTGATCTGTCCTGAGAAAAAGATTATGATGACCATCCTAGTAGCTAACATTCTAGCTAGCTACGGGATGTTGTTAAGAAAAAGCTTCTGCAAGGACCTTGGTGGAGAGATTCAAATGGATTGGTCTTCTATGAATATTCCACTAAAGAATGGTACTTTCAAGCTAGAACTAGAGCCCAAGTCTCGGTTTTCCGTGGTGAATTCCAAAGATCCTCAAGCTCAAGCTCTATATCAAGAAACAGGTCTTGGTACTTATGTTATGTTGTTAGAGATACCTGAGGAAACTCAAGAGGTTTCATATTTCGTAGAGAAATCAGCAAATGATCCTAAGCTATGGACTATAGAATTTGATGGCAGTTATTCTACTACTGGTTCGGGTGTAAGAGTAGTAATAATTTATCTTGAAGGAAGGTTATATCCATTCGCATTCTACTTGCAATTTGATTGTACAAATAACACAGTGGAATATGAGGCACTTCAACTAGGTCTCAGAAATGAAAAGGATATGGATATTAAATATCTAATAGTTGAAGGTGATGCAGAGCTTGTCATGAGACAAGTCAGATACCAGTTCAAAGTAAAAGCATATCATCTCCAACATTACAGAAATAGGGTATGGAATGCAATAGATTGGTTTGAAGAATTTGATATCAAGTACATTCCATGTTTATATAATAACAAAGAAAATGCCCTTGTAGTGTCAACTTCACTTTTCATGCCACATTCTAACTTTTTTCAAAATGCATTTTCCATTGAGCTAATATACAGGCCAGCTATACCCGACAACTATGATAACTGGAAAGTCTTTGATGATGATGATCACATTAAGGAGTTTCTTGTTATGGGAGATAGTTTCAAAGAGTTTTTATTGAGGGTGGTTCATTTTCTCATAAAGAATCAGTAACAAAAGTATCTGATATGCCAAAGGTTACTCAAGACAAATAAAGTTCAGAAGAACCAAATACAAGCATTACCCAGTTGAAAGGAAATAAAATTCCCAAGGGTTTGATTTCCTTGGAGAATATTTTTGAAAAACATGACCCATACATTCAAGATCAGAAAAAATTTGGAGAAAGAACCTTTGCTAAATACCATCAAGAAAATATTGGTATAGATGACAAGCGTCAACTTGTTAATCTAGATACATGTTGCACTGCAGAGGAAAGCAAGAGGTTTATCCCTCTGTTCAAACAATATTGAGATGTCTTTGCCTAGTCATATGAAGATTTGAAATTTTTTACACCAAGAGAATTGTCCCATACAATTCCTCTTAAACTTGAAGCGAAACCCTTCGGGAAAAAACAAAGGCACTATAATCTGTGAATTCAAGATACCATATATGCGGAAATCCAGAAGATGGTGGATGCAAACATCATATTTCCAATTCATCACTCCACCTGGGTGTCTAATATAGTTCATGTATGAAAGAAGAATGGAGAAATAAAAATTTATGTAGATATCAGGATCTTGAATCAATCCTCTCTCAAGGATAATTATCCTCTGCCAATCATGGAGCATACCTTGCAGACAGGTACTAGTTTAGAGATGTCCTTATTAGATGGTTTTCCTAGTTACAATCAAATTGCAGTGGTTGAAGAAGATCAATACAAGATAATGTTCACAACCCTGAGGGGTACATTTGCATGTGAAAGAATGCCCTTCGGCCTCATCAATGTTAGTGCTACATTTCAGAGAGCCATGGATTTGGCATTTGGAGATTTGAGGAACAAAGTAATTGTTGTCTATCTAGATGACCTCACTATTTTCTCAAAGATACAAGGAGATCATTTTTCACACCTAGGAAAAGTCTTCGAGAGATGTAGATACCATAAGATATCACTGAATCCCAAAAAGTCCATCTTTGTGGTGATGGAGGGAAATTTGCTTGGCCACATCATCTCCAAAGAGGGAACTCAAATTGACCCAAGTTGAGTTGAGTCTATCAAAAACCCGTCTCTTCCAACAAGTAGAACTGGGGTACACTCTTTCTTTGGTAAAGTGAATTTCATAGGAAGGTTTGTACCAAATTTTTCTAAGTTGACAAAAGATATATTTGCTATGATGAAGAAGAAGACTGCTTTTAAGTGGATGGAAGAAGGAATGAAGGAATTCGTCACAATAAAAGAATCCATCAGTCAAGCTCCAATGCTAGTCCATCCTAATTTTGATAAGGATTTTATCCTTTATTGTTATGCATCAGAGCATACTTTGTCTGCCATACTGACCCAGATGTTGAATGAAAAATTGAGTCACCAATAGCTTTCATGAGCATCAGTTTCAAGGATAGTGAGTCACAATACTCTCAAATTAAAAAGAATGCATATGCAGTGGTCTGACCCGTAAAGAATTTTAGATTTTATATCTTGAATTCCCACACCACTGTATATGTCATAGATTCAGCAATGAAAAGCGTGCTAACTCAACAAGAGATGGGTACAAAGAGAGGAAATTGGGTTACAAAAGTGCAGGAGTATGACTTTGAGATCAAATTGACCAAAATCATCCACGGGAGAGGTCTTTGTCAGTTGATAGTAGGGGATGGTGGTAAGAAGCTCCAAGCCAAAGGTATACCTGAACTTGAACATGAAGATAAAGATGATCTGCCAATGGTCATATTGATTGAGTCTACAAGAGAATGGTTTACTGAGATATGGTATTACCTAACTTATGGTGATTGCCCAAGTCACTTAAATAAACAACAAAAGAGAACACTAAAGTTGAAAGTGTAGAATTATGTCATTATAAATAACATTTTGTACAAGCGAGGGCTTGATGAAACATTTTTGTTGTGCATTACCAAAGACCAATAACGACGTTTGTTGGAAGTTTTTCACATTCAAGCATGTGGTGGCCACTTTTCATCAAAAGTGATAGCTTTCAAAATTTTGCGAGCACGGTTATTTTGGACAACTATGTTCTGCGATGCTTATGAATGGGTGCACAAATGTCAGTTGTGGTAGCAGTTTGTTGGCAAGATGAAATTGGCAGGCACCCCTCTCAGGCCAGTTGTTGTAGATGCTATATTTCAGCAATGGGATTTGGATTTTATTGGTCTGATCAACCCACATTCCAGCAAGGGGCATATTTATGTCCTCACAACCATAGACTATTTCACCAAACGGGTTGAAGCTATTCCTACCAAGCAGGCGATGTCCAAGGTAGTGTGTGACTTCTTGAAGGAAAATATTGTTACATGCTTCGGGGTACCTCACAAAATTGTGACAGATAATGCAACATGTTTTTCATCTGGGGAGCTACTGGAGTTCTATTTTGATAATGGAATCACTTTATCACACTCATCAAATTATTACCCCTAGGGTAATGAACAGGCTGAGTCATCAAATAGGAACATAGTTGTGCAATCATATGCAAGTTAGTTGATTGCAGTCAACAAACTTGGCATAAGAAGCTTTATGATGCTCTCTGGGAAGATAGAATTACTCCAAAGAGGGCCATTAGTAATTCACCCTTTATCCTCATGTATGGTACTGAGGGAATGACACCTATCATGCTAGAGTTTTTTTCCTTGCAGCTAGCATCCGCATTGGAGGATGGGGAGTTCACAAATCCTATTGAAAAGTGCATCCTATACTTGACTAAGCTTCAAGAAGAAAGGGTGGAGGTGGTAGATAGAATCACTCATCATTAGGAGTGAGTGAAGAAAATATTTGATAAGAAAGCTCGCTAGTGATATTTTGAGGTTGGAGACCAAGTCCTACTATGGGATAAGAGACATGAGCCCAAGGGAATTCATGGAAAATTTGATTCCTTGTGGTTGGGGCCATTCAAGATTCACGAGCTCGCAGGGGAGAATACTTATATTCTCTTGCACTTGGATGGAAGTCTCCTCCCTCTACCACACATTGGGCAGTACCTAAAGCACTTCATTCCTTTGGGGATGGAGTAAATATTTTCTATATAAAATTTCTATAAATATTTTTCTTTCTATTTTCGTGATGTGTTTCCCCTTTTCATGATGTGATTGTTATGTTGTGTTTCCCCTTTCCATAACAATTTCATCATGTTTTAGGTGATTAGGCATCTTGTTTTAGGTTATTTTTAGGGAATTCCAAGGGCAAGTGCATGGAGCTATGACACAATTTTGGCTCTTAAGATGCCACTTTTTTTTTGAAATCAGCAAAATCTGATTTGTACAAGAAAATGAAGATAGTTACGCTCAAAATTTCAAGATGTAGCAAGAAAAAAAGTTGAAGTGCTCTGAGTCTAGTTTCTAAGCTACTAATTCTTTTTGAAATTAATAAATATTAAGGGTCTCAAAAAGGGGGGGCCAAAATAGGTCCTGTTTTTATTAAAAAAACAACATAGCGTCTAAGGGCTCCCCACTTTTTGATTAACGTTTTTCTTAGAATTTCAAAAATCCCAACAGTGAGAAATTAGCTAACACCATGTAGTTTATCCTCCTTTCAGATAATTTTTTTAATGAATATATAATATTTTATGAATTTTCAAAGTGGATACATCCTGAAAGCTGAAATTTGAGCGTGCTCCCCCCTAAATTTTTTGAAAACCAATCAAAAACTGATTTTTTTTCATCATATGTAGAATGGAGTCTAGTTTCAAAAAAAAAATTGTTTCGCATTTCGATGAACAAGTAAAAATCTATCCTAAAACTAGCACATGTTGGTATTTGACCAAAAACGAAGGCATTTATAATAGAAGCTATGGATCAAAACCTTAACTAAATCAAAATGAAAAAAGAATTATATATTTAGATAGCTAAGAGAGAGGTTAACGTTACCACGGTTTTTTATAAACTTGCATTGAAAGATGTACAAATGAGACAAGGAGCAAAAACAAAAATATGAGGAAATTTGGCACCCTTTCAAAAAATCACGTCTTTTGCATGAAAGGGTTGTCCAAACCTTTGGGTTGGATTCCCAATGCAAAATCCAACCCATTGGGTTGGTACTTCCCAATGCAACCTATTTGGTGTGTGCTAAATGGGTTGCTTCATTTGGCTAACGCCAAATTTGGTGCTTGCCAAATGTAATTCATTACTTTTGGAATGCATTTCTCTAAACTCTTTGATTTTCTCTTTCTTTCCCAGGGAAACTATATACATGAAATAAACATTTAAGTATAAGTTGACATTTTCATATGCACATTTACTTTCTTATACTCTAAGTTATATTTCATGTATATAGGCAAGATGTTTGAGAGTGGTTTCGGATCTTTAGGAGTTATAATGAAAATTCTAGTTTTTGGAAGATTTTTAAAAAAATAAGACTTAGTCAAATTTTAGTAATCAACATGTCAAATTTCAGTAATCAGGAGGTCAAATTTCAATAATAAGGAGGTCAAATTTCATCTTTCTCTCTCTATCTCACTCATTTCCATCTCTTATTCTCTAGACCTCTCTCTCTCTCACTATCTCCATCCCTTTATCTGACACTCTCCCTTGAGCTCAAGAACTATGTCTCTACATGTCCATCTCTCTCTCCTTCCCTCTAATATCTATCTCTATCCCTCTCTCTACATTTCTCTATCTCCCCTCCCTCTCCTTTTATCTCTATATATCTCTCTCTACTCTTTGTATC
>VDFB02000141.1:177485-203415 GCA_007258455.2 Sequoia sempervirens | reverse complement strand
AGGTAGGCATAGAGAGAGAAAGAGGGGAGATAAAGATAAGTAGAGAGGGACGGAGATGTAGAGAGATAGAGAAGAGATAGAGAGAAGTAGAGAGGGGATGGAGGGAGGGAGGGAGGCAGGAAGATGTAGGGAGGAGATAGAGGGGTGAGAGAGAGAGAGAGAGGGGAGAGAGGGAGGAAGGGAGAGAGAGAGAGAGAGAGGGAGTGGAGAGATAGAGAGTAGAGAGGAGAGAGTTAGAGAGAAAGATGATACAACTTGCTGACTACTAAAATTTGACCTCTTGATTACTGAAAATTGACATGCTGATTACTAAAATTTGACTAAGTCTAAATTTTTTAAGATCCTCCAAAAACTAAAATTTGCATTATAACTCCTAGAGATCCAAAACCACTCTCAAACATCTTGCCAATATACATGAAATATAACTTAAAGTATAAGAAAGGAAATTTCCATATGTAAATGTCAACTTATACTTAAATGTTTATTTCATGTATATAGTCTCCCTAGTAAAGAAAGATAAAATGAAAGAGCTTACAAAAATGCATTCCAAAAGTCATGAATTACATTTGGCAAGCGCCAAATTTGGCGCTCTCCAAATTTGGCAAGTGCAATATGGCTTGTTACAGTTTTTTTTTTCAATTTGGCACCAAAATTGTCACAGATCCATGCACTTACCCCCAACTATTAGGTGATTCTAGGAAGTCCTGTCATAGGTGACTTAGGAAAGTCTTGAAAATAGGTCATTAGGAAATGTTGTTGACTCTGATACCTAATGGATAAGGCACTAGTCAAAGCTTTAAAATATAGAGATTATTTCGTTCTCCTATGTCGTAAGTATTCGCCATGCTCCCCAGACAGAGCCAAATGTTGTACCCCAAATTAAAAAAAAATCTACACTTAGGCATTTTGTAGAAATGGTTAAAAGTCTTGTCAAAACTTTCAAAAAAGGTCAAAATTGGGGTTTTCATTTCTTGCATGAGGGTCAAAACTCAAATTTTTAAAAATTTGACGATCCCGATCTGCTCAAAGTGACTAAGTCTACAAAACCCAGATCTTAATTTTTCGGCCCTAAATTTTAGGAAAATTTTTATTTTTAGAAACTTTCTAAAAATAGAACTTTTTTCTAGGTTTCTTTCAAAATGGATGTTGAAATTTTTTTCTAAAAATAGAAAGTTTGGCTTCTAGGGTTCAAACTAATTTTGATTAGTCGAAAATACTTCCTCATCAGGCTAGTGCAGTCAAAATCATCAAAAGATTAGTTTTGCCCTTATGGGTCTATTATGCTTTTTTAGAATCTTTTTCAAGAGGTCCAAGGCCATTAATGGAGGTCAGTTATCTACCATGTGTTAGATTCAAACATTCACGCACTAAACAAAAGATGAGAAATGATGAACGTGCACATAGAATGAAGAATGGAGAAGGGGAGCTTTGAAAGTTGGAAAATGTAAAATTTTGACTGTTTGGAAGACTTAGTTGCTCCAGCTCAGCCTAGGCACCTAGATGCTCATTCCTTAGAAAAATTTTCATCTCAACCATTTGAGGCAATGACATGCAAAATAAAAACTAACACTGGTGACCATGGGCACCCCAGAAGGAGATAGGTGCCCAGTTTTTCAAGGCCTCAAATGATGGAATTAGGGTGGCTCATCCCAAACAATGTTGCTCAGAATCTTCTCAGCTCCATAGTGAGTCCATCAATGCAGTCATTCGATCAACTAGTCATCCAGAATTAAAGATCGAACAAAGACATCTCAACCGAGAAGCAAAGTGCAAATCATGAAATCATCAAAAAATATTCTAAGTCTAGGGATCTTGGGCGCCCCAAAAGGAGATAGGTGCCTAGGGTTTTAGAGGCCCAAATCTAGTAGTTAGGGTTTTCTAATATGCTCATTACCTTCAGGATTTTTCCAACTTCATAGTGGATGTCTTCGTTAGATCAGCAGACTGGTTAATCATCCAAAAATCCAAATCAAACAGAAGGTATACCATGAAGATTCAAGTTTGAAGAATGAAAATCAAGCAAAAATGTCTAACTCTGGAGGAGTTGGGTGCCCCAGGTAGCCTAGGGTACCCAAGATTTTGAGGGCCTAAATGAGTGAATTAGGGTTTGATAGGTCTCCAGCATGACTTCTTCAGATTTGAAGCAACTTTCCAATGAAACCATCAGCAAGTTCATCAAAACTTTGATAATCACCAAATACCGAAGGTGGAACAGAGAGAGAAACATGAGTAAAATGTTAGAAGCCAAAAGCAGAGTGAAGAATCTCAAAAAATAAAGTAACACTGGAGGAGTTGGGTGCCCCAGGTAGCCAGGGGTACCCAAGCTTTTGACCTCCAAGATTAAGTTTTTAGAAGAAATCATCTCTAGAAGACCCTCCTCATAATTCATCAAGCTATTCAACAAATCTAGCAGTCAGTCAATCGGGTCAGTCTAGCTCCCAAAATTGAGAATTCATTAGAAGATCAAGAAAACATGAAGAGGTGAAAAACTAAAGAAAAATGGCTAACATTGGTAATGATGGGAACCCCAGGAGAAGATAGGCACCCATGATTTTGAATTTCTAGATGGAGTTTTTATCAAAAGTAGCCCCCAGGACAACTTTTTGAAATTCACTTTGGCTCTGTGATAGATCATTATACCAATTCACAATATCAACTGAGCTCCCGGAAATCGAGATCAAACCAAGGGTAAAATCAAGCAAAAAATTGAAAATGGTGAAAAAATGGCTAAGTCTAGAGAGGAAATGTGCTCCAGGCTAACATAGGTGCTTAAGACTCAATGCCTCAAAAAAAAAATTTCAAATTTTTCATCATTCAACATTAGAAAATGTCCAAGTTTGATGCACTTGCTCGGGATTAGCTTTGAGAAGTTTTAAAGCAAAAAGAAGGAAGATTTTCTCAAACCTCGACTTATTTAAGATAGATTTTGTCTTTCATTATTCATATATGCAATTTGGCATCTAGAGCAAGAAGATTTTCCATTTTCTCTCAACTAAGATTTGAAGACCCAAACGACATGCTTTTTCGGTTTTCTTCATGTTTCCAAGATTAGTGAGCAAGGAGGAATGCTTTTTCAGGCTCCAAACTTCTAGGGCATTGCTTTTTCAAAACAACCACTCAGCTTTTTTTGTTTTTGATCACATGGGTCTCTCTGATTTTTCATCCTCTCGAACATTGAGAAACTTTTCCCTCTTCTAGAAATTGCTTTTTGGCCAATTTTTTAGGATGGATTTAGCTTTTTCAGTTTCTAAGAATCTAGGTTTCTCTGAAACATGATTTTCCACAAAACCCAAGTCCCAGCTTTTTTTAGAGAAATTACTTTTTCAAGGAAGATCAACATTCTATTTCCAATAGCATTCTCCACTCAAAATCAAGAAACAAATCAGCTTTTTGGCGGATGTGGATGAGATTTAAAGCAACAGTCATCTAGAAGCTTTCTTCCTGCTTTCTTTCCATTCCTGTCTCATTCTTATCCACTCTTTGAAGAAGAGAAAGAAAACAAGATGTAATAGTTGGAATTTCCCCATTTTATACTTTCATAGGTGGTTATATTTTTATCTTGTTTAGTTTTAGAAATAAAGCTTGCGTGTTGGAAAGTCTTAGTTGTAAAAGCAAGGAGATTTTAGGGTTCCCTAGTCCTCTGCTTGTGTATAAATAAGGGCAGCCTTGCCCATTTATTTTTGGGAACTGTGCTTGTGACAGCAAATTGCAAGCTTGTAATGCTGCAAGTTGTTATTCAATGTCAGTTTGCTTTGTGCAAGAGAAAGCTTGCATGCCTCTTTAGCTACAAGTTATTATTCAATTCTTGTGTCTTGTGTCAATGTGTTCTAGTTGATCGCTAAACTGTAAGCCTATTTTGCTACAATCCTGTTGTCCCAGAAGTGTAATCTTTGTTCTTGAGATTTGAGAAATAAAGTCTTGTGCCTACTTTTCCCTGATATAATGTCTTAGATTTCCGTTTTATGTGTTATGCTTATATGATCTTTATTTCAGCTTGCATTGAAAGTAAGTAGATGTGTTTTGGGAGAAAATTTTATTTAATTATTTATGTTAGAGAATCCTTCCTTGTCCATTTCTAACTCTCTAGCTCTACGCTTACTTGCGAAGTTAGAGACATAATTAGAGTAGGCTTAGTCGTAGTTGAAATTCTAAAACAAAAAATATGAGCTACTACACTTGAGTTTTATAACCTTGTGCTCTTAGTTGAACAAAAAGATGGGAAAATTACTTTTAATTTACATTCTTAAGCAAAATCAACAAAGAGGGAGATTCCCCTCCTAATTCGAAGAGTAGTTTATATGTGCATAGCTGTCTATTTCTAATTTGCATTCCATAGGTGTGAATTGAAACACCAACACTGAAACAAAGAGATAACAATAGCAAACAAAAGCTCAGAAAATGAAGTTTAAATGACAGAAAATGCAGTGCAAAATATGTAGAGGGACTGATTCACCCAAGGTGGCGAATGAGTCCAAGTACTAATTTTTTTGAAATTTTTCAACATTTTTGCATTGAATTTTATGCTTTTTATGTTTTTTGATTCAAGTCTAAGAGGAAAATGTAAAATTTTACTGATTTTCAATGAATTTAAGTGCAATAATGCAAGCTAAATGAGCTTTTCACTAATGCAAAGATTGAAACCCTAGAATACAAATTAAATAATGCAAAACCTAATGCAATATTAATGCAAGCTAAATCTAGAATGTAAATGCACTCCAAATTAGAAATATGATGCTCTAAATGTAGGTTCACCAAAATGAAAAGATGAAAATAGGGGTCTCTCTTTCACTGCTAGGGTTTTGGACCTAAAAGGATAGAGGCAATTTCCTTACTCTTCAGTCAAGAACAAACCCTTGGGATTTCAATGCAAAGGAGATTGAAATCTAGCAAAGGGATTATCCTAGGGGTTGAATGAGATCTAATGAGGGGTTCATAACCAAGTGTAAACTTGGAAAAGAAAACGAAATTCAAAACACAATGTAAAAACCCTAATTGAATGCAAACTAACTCTAAATGACCTAGAAAGATGAACAAATGTAATATAAATCTATGAAACTGAAAGTGTGCACCTGAGAGATTGAAGAAAGCATAATGGAGGTCTGGATCATTGAAAAATATGTTGTTGATGTTGACTAGGACTCATTTGTGAATTTGGGTGAATCGGTCTAGTTTTGGGGAAAATGCACCAAAGAAAGTTTTAGCCAAAAGGGTATCCAAATCTATAAAAAACTTTTGTCAAGCTTGTACAATGGGACTCATTCACCAATACCAGTGAATCATTCCACTTCTACTTTTCAGGAAATTCTAAATTGGATTTTGTGCCTCTCAATCTGCTCTACTCTTTTTGATTTGTTTTTGGATCTGAAACTGCAAATTGCCACCTGTAGACCTTCTTCAAGCTTCTCCAAGGCTTGATGACAACTTTAGGGATTTGACAACTTTTTTCCAACTTTGCTTCTTGGTAAATCTTCAACCTAGCCCTACAAATCACACACAAGAAGAGGGAAAAATGTTGTGGGGGTTAGTGAATAGGTGTTTTCCTTGGTCAAACCCCTGTTGGTAATTAAACCTTGAAATAAAATCCAATATGAAAGGAGAATGATGAATGAACAAAATACAATGTTGCAACTCACCAAACTTTTGCAACTAAGTGTTGTAATTATGCTTGAAATGGCTACAATGGATGTGGTTCTTGACTCTAGCTTGAAGGAGATAGATATTGAATGCAATAATTGCTTGGATCATTAACTCTACATCACAATTGTTAGCACAATAACAAACATGAAGAATGCAATATTTGACATGATGATTGATGCTTGAAGAATGCTCTTGAAAGCTTGGTAATCTTCCCTTGAAATGCCTTGAATTCTCTTGTGAATGCTCAAATACTCTTTTGAACTTGTCAAGTGATCTCTTGAATGCTAGGTGTTGAATATGAGTGAAAGAACCTTGTATTTATACTTAATTATGTAAAAATTCTTGAAATTACAACACTACAAGCCGACATCATATCTAGGAGAATAAAATCTCACCAAAAATTTGAATTAAATTTGAATTTTGGTCACACGGGACTCATTTTCCCAAGGTGGCAAATGAGTCCCATCATACATAATGTATGGGACCAAAAATGAAAAGTTCTTATAAATGTATGAAACTTGCATCGGGGCTCAAAAGACCAAGGTGGGACTCATTTTCCCAAGGTGGTGAATGAGTCCTAAACACTAAATTTGGGCCACACAATCCAAGAACACCTAAATTATGATTGGTTACCAATTGGTGTCAGGATTATCCTCAAAAAGATGTAATAAATGAGGCTTGTGGATGCAAAATGGGGCCAATTAAAGCATAAGAAATCCCAATTATTAATGACAAGCCTAGAGGAATGTGAAAGTATATGTTACAACACTTTACAACACTTCAAATAAGACAAGATTAAGATTAATTATGATTAAAATTATGTTTACCATGTTTAGATAATTGATAAAAATCCTAGAAAAGTGTGAAAATGTGTTACAACACTTCACAACATTTTTGCAAGGCACCATTAAATTTCATTAGTTCACAAGGGTCCAAGACCTAATGTGAATGTGTTATCCACATTACAACACTAAATCAAGGCAACATTAAGCCAAAATCCAAAAGGAAGACCTAAATGAGTGTGAAAATGTCAAAGGACCCTTTTTCGGTACTAAACCAATTGAACAATCAAATTGATCATCTATACATGAGTTATACATATATACTAACATGTTTAGCACTTAAAGAAGATTGGGTGTAACAATCACAATCTATGGAACTGAAATGCATTGGCATCCATAAACATTGCAAGTTGAAACCCCAAATACTGAGTTATAGGGTGGTTGGTGACAAACATTTACAGTGCATACAATTGATATATATTCCCAAGCATATAGAATTAAAAAAATCCTGAAATTGAACTGAAATGTCTTGACATTCATAAATAGTGTAAGTTGAAACCCCAAATATTGAGTTACAGGTTATTGTGACAAACGTTGACATCGCATATAACACATTTGCATTCCATGGCTTAAAGAGTTTAAATGAAAAACCCAATGTGAATAGCATCAGTGTGAAACCCCGGATATTTATATATTCATGGAAAACATATGCATATCATACAAGATATTGACATTTATATGTATGTATGTATGTATATATATATATATATATATCTGTGTGTGTGTGTGTATATTTATATATATACATACATATATATAAATATATATGAATACATGCATGCATACATACACACATTATATATATATAATGTGTGTGTATGTATGTATGTATGCATGTATGTATTTATATATTTATATATTTGTATATATATATATATATGTTAGTCTTAATATATATAGGTAGTGGTACAAGCCTAGTGAGGTGAAAAACCTCACTCAAAAGAGAAAGGGAGCTTTGGAGAGTGCAAAGCCGAACAATGAAGTGTGCAGATCCCG
The DNA here is from genome assembly GCA_007258455.2 of Sequoia sempervirens. Classification (NCBI taxonomy): domain Eukaryota; kingdom Viridiplantae; phylum Streptophyta; class Pinopsida; order Cupressales; family Cupressaceae; genus Sequoia; species Sequoia sempervirens. The sequence continues at coordinate 195,940 of VDFB02000141.1, read as the reverse complement.
ATGTAATGAGTCGTGGAGATCCAAACATGTATGGGTGCGTAACCAAACAAACACTTCACAATAAACACAAAAAAAAGGAATGACAATGAATGGGATATGAGAGAATTTGGAGCATTGAATGACCCTTGATCTCTAAATTATGTGCTTGACAGTCCAAGTAAGTGCAGAGGGATGCATAAGGCAAGTTGCCCAGTGGAGGTAACAAAGGAGGCAGTGAGCGATTACTACTCTAAACTAGTCATTTAGGGTGGGGAAAGGAAGTAATTATATACATTTATTGCTTACTCATCAACACATTCCCTCTTGTGCAATACACCAAATTGAATGAGCAGGACCCAAACACAAAGAATGAATAGAATCAAGAGTTTTACCCTAAATGTAAAACCCGGTGTGAATTCCTGCTTTTTGTTTGGTTCAACTCATTCAAGCTTAGTGCATTACTTTCTGCAACAACGTTCTATGTGCTTTGCTACAATAGACCCCTCTTTCTCCACACTTGTCTCCAATACTTACAGGCAGGGCAACGCTTCCCTAAAACAACAACCTTATTATATAGACATAATAGAGATTCGTATATATATATATACACACACACACACACACATTACATATATATATATATAGATATAGAAAATTACATATATAAGAACATAATAATATAATTGCATGGCAGAATATCTTTGAAATGAAAACAAGTGAACCCATTTTCATATTTGGGAATAACAAAAGATTATTAAAGGAAAATGGCATAGTTAAGGTTTGTGCATTGTCAAACACACAAATACAAGTGCATGGTAGAAAACCATGTAATTTTGAACTAATGAAACCCATTCCACGTATGGTAACTTAACAATAAAATAAAAAAAGCATTTCGTAGACAGAACTATTCTGCATGGAAGAACAAAATAATATATAAACAATTACATATATATACATAAACTATTACATACATATACAAATACAAATACATATATATAAACATATATATAGACATATAGATATGTATATGTATATGTATATGTATATGTGTGTGTGTATATATATATATATGCATATTAAAGAAAAGAAAACTATATATATATATAGCTTGCTTTTCTTTAATATTCATTTTGACAGTTTGCAATTCAATGCTTGGTTTTTATGAACAATTTGTAATGCACACATCTTTAATGTGCATGAATAGTTTGTTTTTATTGAATATATGCATGTTAACAGTTTGTTCAATTTTATTATTTGAATTGAAATGACTTAGAGAAAATCTATTTAGTGAGACATGAACAAACGTTGGTCAAACATTGTCAAAACAAAAGACAATGCAGGTGCAGGCATAGTGAGGTAGAAAAACTCAACTGAAAGACAAAGGGAGCTTTCTTGAGTGTAGATCCGAACAATGAATCATGAAGAGCCAAACATAAATATATAAAAAACATATTTCGTAATAACAATCACATAAAGAATTACATATATATACATATACGAATATAGATATATATATATATATGTATGGAAATATGTCTATGTATTATTTTGTTCTTCCATGCACAATATATATATATATACAAATACATATATAAGAATATAATAATATAATTGCATGGCAGAATATCTTTGAAATGAAAACAAGTGAATCCATTTTCATATTTGGGAATAACAAAAAATATTAAAGGCAAATTGCAAAGTTAAAGTTTATGCATTGTCAAAGAGAGGAATGCAAGTGCATGGCAGAAAAACCTGTAATTTTGAACTAGCGAAAGCCTTTCCATGTATGCTAGTAACAATCAAATAAAAAAAGTGTTTTGCAGACAAAACTATTGTGCATGGAAGAACAAAATAATATGATTGTATGCCAGAATATCTTCGAAATAAAAACTAGTCATACCATTTTCATATAAATGAATAACATGAGAATGTTATAAGAAAATTGCAGAGTTAAAGTATATGCAATGAGCAAGACACGAATGCAAGTGCATGGTAGAAACCCTCGAAATGATAAACATTAAAACCCTATAAATATTTCCTAGGTAACAATCAAATATATTGTAACCATTTCCGTATTTTGGAATAACAAACAAATGTAAAAAGCAAAGTGTAGAGTTAAAGTTTGTGCAATGACGAACACACAAATACAAGTGCATGGCAGAAAACCATTCAAACCCTTTCCATATTTCATCAAACAAGTCTACTAGTAATTAAAAACCATTTAAACTAGTCAAACCCATTTCATATTTCGTATAAGGAAGCAAATACGAAAAGCACAATGTAGAGTAAACGTCGTGCAATGAAGAACAAAATATTAGGAGTGCATGGACAAGTGTAGAGGAAAAGAAAACCAGTTAAACCCTCCCTCATTTCATTTTATTAATCTTTCTGAAAGACAAAATTTTGCAATGAATTTTTTTGAAAAAATAAGTACATGGCATAATACCATCGTATTCGAGGACACTGGTATAGGCTGAGTGAGATTAGAAACCTCACCTAAAAGAGAATAGGGAGCTCTCGACAGTGCAGAGCCGAACGAAGAAGCGTGAAGAGCCAAATAATGAAGCGTGGAGAGCTGAACCAATATCGGTGCAAAACCGAATGAACATTCGAGAATGTTTGCAAACAAAAAGAATGAGAGTGAGCAGGATATGCGAGAATGTGGAGCATTGAATGAATCTTGATCTCTAAATTACGCACCTGACAGTCTGAGTAAATGTGAAGGGACGCATAAGGCAAGTTGGTCAGTGGAGGTAACGAAGGGGGCGACAAGCGATTAATGCTCTAAACTGTTTGTTTAGGGTGGTGAGGTTGTCGTGGACACATGACCATCCAATCCAATGTACGTAGATGTGTTCGCCAATTAAGGAGGCAGATGGGCTCCACTTTCGGGCGGAGGGAAAAATGGGCCCGTTTTGGATAAGTCGAAGTAAATGGTGCTTGACAGGTGGTGGGGTGCTTGATTTTTTTTAAAAATAAAATATTAGACCTGATGCACAAGTGGTAGGGTGACGTGGTAGGCAATTTTATTTTATTTTTCCTCCAAAATTGATGTGCCCTACTTTGAGCCCCTCTCCCCTATTTGAAAATCTTTTTGTTGTAATATTTTTTGAACTCTCAATTAATTATGTCGAGAGGCGTACCACTACAATCGCAGGCATCCGTATACATAAAAACTTGTGATTAAATCTTAGATGTATCATCGTTGATAGATAATGCATAATGGACGAGAACAAAGGAGTTAGTTATAAAGATATTTCCGCTTAAATCTCACCTGTAATTAAAAAAATTAATGCGAAATGTTTGATAATGAGTCGGTCTATTCATTTTCCCTAACCCTGACGCATGTATGCATTTCCCCTAAATCCTAAACCACATCTTTTATTTCCGTTATAAGCTACTTTCTTTCATTCTACTTTCTTTCATAATAAACTAAGCAGGTTCGAGGAAGATGGCTGGCGAGGAAGGAGATGGCTGGGTCTATTGCCCTTGTTTTTTCCATTGGTTTTATCTTTCTCTATTTTTTCTTGCTATTCTTTAATTGCAATTACCTAGCTGTAACTCCCATTTTCATCTTCTCTGGTCTAGCAGCTGTAGTTCCACATCAAATGTAGTACGTATCTGTCTAGAGCATTATAGTATGGGTGGGTTCGTGACTACTGAATGTATGCTTGGGGACTTAACACACGCCGTCCTTGTGGATCTTACGTAAATCTTTAAATTGTGGAATTGGAAACAATAGCCAGTGCTTTTGTGCCCTTGGCCCATGGTCGTAAGAGGTACATGTTAAATAACTGAGTAACCAAATTGGTATATGCAGAGTGTATGAGATGCATGACTATTGACTTTGAGTTACCATTTGACTGAAAACATATAGTATTCGAGGAAGTATGGTCACATAGTCTGGGATGCATATATGAGGTTTAACCAATCTGCTTAAATAACTGGTGCTTCACAGAGAAAAAAAACTCATTCTATTAACAAACAACATTTAATTATATTAATTCATACATATACAAGCTATCTCACTTTTCCGAGTCTTTAGCTATTGAATTAACACAGGTTTTAATAGAGAATGCTTCCTACATTTCACAAATGGTGCAAGAGCATTGCCAAAAAGATAGAAATCTACACAAAGGGGTTAACAAATTTTTTTTGAAATACTTTCCATCAATTAAAGGAGAAACAAACGTAACAATCAAAACTGGAAGGTCACCTTTAATCTCAGTTTGACCTGATTCTCATGACCCCAGAAACATTTGTGAGAGAACCTTGATGTACTCAAAATAAGTCTATCCTCTACTATAATTGTTGCATTTCTAGGAGAACAAAATAGACAGAAGAATGTCAAAAAGTAAATGCAGAAGAGAATCCCTCTCAATACTGAAGTTACCACTTAAGGGAATAAATATGGCTTATGAGGGAAGTTACTCCACAACATCATTCATGAGTTTAAAGAACTTATGTGTTGCAGTCAACTAAGGGTTTCTTCTCCAATAGGATTTCAAGTTATCAGGTGATTCTATCTGTTCAAGCCTTTATTTATTTTATCAAAATTCAAGATGCAAAAGTCCATATCTCAAGTTCGTAACAAAGGCCATTTTTTCTACGAGAAGCAAGCCTACACGTAATAGCCCTAGTTCTAGGCTTTCAAACCAATCAAAGCTGATTTGTATATCCTTCCTTCCTGTGTTTAAGTCCTAGAATATCATTACTATTACTAGAGTTTTGGATTGAAGTTCTTTTGATTATCATAAAAAATTTGAAGTTAAGAAGAATCACATTTACAATCAAGACCAAACAAGGAGCATTTGAAGGTAAGAAGAATCACATTTACAATTAAGACCAAACAAGGAGCATTTACCAATCACATATACTCTTCGTGACTAACAGTTCACAAGAACACATCTCTTGTCAGTATTTTTCTTCTCAAATTCCTGTCCATGTCATGCATTCCTTTACACATAAGCAATTGGAAACCTTTTTCCAGCTTAACGGGAAAAACATGAAAGATGAAGAAGTGCATAAAATTATAAGACCAAATGTGTGATTTCAAAGAAAAGGTTGCACATTATAGTTTTTTGTGTCCATTTCATATTCAAATTAAATAAAAAAGAAATTATTCTCATAAATAGAACATAAACCCTTCAAGGTAACCCTAACAGAAGAAAAATTCATCTCGAATAGAGGAAAAGAAGACAACACTGTATTGTATTATTAATGATTATTCAAAATATGTTATGGAGAAAATATGATATCCTCGTCAGTAAATCATTCTCAGCGAGGAAGAGATTAACAAAGGAAATAAATTCACCTTGAAGCACATAGAAAGGAAAATCTCTACAGCCTTCAAAGGAACACCATATAGAGATAATGGTGGCGATTCCCTAAGGTTTCCAACTTCTATTAGAAAAAAAAGTGATGAATTTCCATCATGTGCTACCTGTAAAAAAAATTCCTTTTTTCTTCTTCAAAAGATGTTTTTCTTAAATGGAACTCAACTATTACAATATAAAGTTAAACCACAAGCTCCAGTGAACCACTCAAACGATCAAATATCACATTTTTTTGTTTATGCTTCTATCATTTGGGAATCAAATGCTAAGTGACCAAGAGAGCCTGTTTTGGTACAAAAATAAATAAACTACCTTGGATTCTCTCAAGACCTGTAGCCTTGTCCTTGCCAACCTACTACCAGAGAAAATCTAAATAGTAAATATTATTATTTTATCAAATTATATCCACCAAAGTCTAATGTTAAGTAGTATATATCTCAAAGATAAGAGGAAAGCAGCTTGCCTATACTCCAAAGTTCAAGGACCAAAGATTTCCTTATCAAACAAAAGATTGTGTACTCTGTAAACTACCTATGTCCAGTTGCCAATTAAGAAAGGAACACATCATAGATTTTCAAAACTTCAATGTAGTTCTATAATTTAGCTATAAAGCATGTGTTGCAAAATGATTGATGTTTTGTTAACATCGAGGTGCCTTACTTTCACCACTTTCACCATAGATAATCAAGCATGAAATTGAATCTAAAGTTTCACAAGAGTTATAGAAAATGGACCTATATAAGAAATCCTACTTAAGACTACAATTAATGCCCACCAAAGATAGCCTATCCAGGATTACCCCATTGGAGGCTCCAGCAGCATTGGCATCACATAAGATGCTTTTACTATGATACATTACTGCACAATGACCAGCCTATCATCTTCCCCATTGGAGGCTCCAACAACATTGGAATCACATAAGATGCTTTTACTGTGATACTTTACTGCATAGTGACCAGCCTGTCATCTTTCTTCCCAACCCCATTATCAAAAACTACTGCAGCTATATTACATTTAAAAGAAATAATTATAAGTACTTAGCTAAAAGAATGAAATAGAGGAAAAGAAAACTATGATTAAAAAGAATATTGTATATTTGAATCCTTCCACCAGGAGGAAGCATTTGTTAAAAATAAGCAGAACACGTGAATCTAACAGAAAGCCAAAACTAAAAAGAAAATCCATGGTTTCGACCTGTTAATTACTTTCAATCTGCCCAAATTAATGTTATTGAAAATTACTTCATCAATCAAATTGAAACAACGGGAAGTAAAAAATAAATTAAAGTATATATTTAAAAATCACAAACTTAAACGTGCTACAACCTACACCCATTAGGGCAAGCTTTTGAATTTCCCCTTCTCTACACTTGCCTGGCAGATTAGACTTCAAAATAAGGTTTATGTAAATTTTGAACATAATAGTATTCTTTTAGTTGTCATAATGTTATGGACCAGGGTGTTACAATCTGCAGAAGCTCCCCTTGAAATACTGCCCCTATCTTTTTCAACTTTATTGATCACTTTAGAACTGTCATTTTATGGATAACGGTTAAAGTTTTTGATAAAAGGGGGATAAACGGGTTTTACAGGGGCCTGAAATCACGGAGTAACATTACAAGAAAAGACCAAAATAGAGGTCCAAAAAACAAAAAGGTTGCCAAAATGAAAAAAACCAGATTAAGTAGATAGCCACAAAAAGTCGCAAAAAAACCATAAAACGGCTAGCAAACAGACCAAGCTGGGCCCAGCCACAACTAATTCATAGATTTCAGAAGCTTGTTTGCAACCTCTTCCAGGTCCACCATATCCTGAACCCCCTCCATAAAGATCCGAGTCATATTTGGGGTGGTCAGGGTTTTTCTTTTCGTGCTTGGTCTGGTTCGTTTAGAGATCCCAGCTTCCTCATCTTGGTCTTTCTCCTGATCAAGGTCGACAATCAGAGCTCTTTTCTAGGTTTTCTCCAATCTTTCGGACATGGCTTTGATAATGACAGAGTTATGTCTAGCAATTCTACAGTTTTGATCAATAATTTTTTTCATGGTTCCTTTAATTTTTTCAATATCATTTTCAACTATACTGTCCTTTTGTGTGTTATCCTTCACATTGGTATTCTTCTCCACTTCGAGCTGAATTAGCCCTGCAACTTTGGCTTCAATTTCCCCCAGCTTACTATGAAGAGACAGATTTTTAGACTTCAGCTCACTTATTTCATGAAATAACCATTTGGCAGAATTCAATTGGTCCTTAGAACAATTCTTGGCATTTCCAACGAAGTCAAATGGGGGGTCACTTTCAGAATTGATCCCAAAAATCACCAACTCCGCACCTCTAAGAGGTCTATAATTCTCCTGTTGAATATTCTGAGGGACGTGAGGGTTCACAAGACTAACCCCGACCACTTTAGCAGAAGCAACAGGGGATTCATCAGGGTAGGAGACAAGCTTATTAACCGGAGAGCTAGAGCCCACCCCTTTGGCGTTAGGGTTAGTGCGACCAGAGGCAGGAACAGAGCAGGAACCAGAAGGCTGGGGGGAACGGCCATAGGCAGAAGGGGGGGCAGAGGAGGTGAAGAACTCTTGACACAGCTGGGGGAAACTTTAGAATTAGAAATGCTAGGCTCGGTTAAAGTTACAAACATGTCATTTCGACTTTACAAAAATTGCATATATTGTAGTAATTCTTCCACAAATTGTTAACTCAAAGCTTCCAACATTTTAACGGGATAATTTTTGAGATGTGACATTCAATTTTTATGAATGCTAAAGTAAAAGTATGAACTGCAAAATTGGGGGAATTGTTCCTATAGTTACAACCTAAAAGTTATGTGGCAAGAAACTGTGAACCAACAGGATTCGTAATCTGTATTTGGAAGAACTAATGGTAGAAACATCTTTGCTCTTTAATTCAATATTTCCCTCAAGAAGGTCAAAACATTAGAAACAAAAAAAGTGACAGTTATATCCAGAGAAACAATAATTTCTCACTTGCTTTTGAAGAATCTAAATTCCAATCAAAAGCTCTGGCATATGGGGACTTTGCCTCTAGCACTAATTGCATTTAATAGGCTTTCTCAACCCATTGATCAATCTTGTCATATGTTAGGATTGGTTATGGGACATAATAACCCAGCCAAAATAACCCTGGACAGAATAACCCGGTCACAATAACCTAGGGACAAAATAACCCGGGGTCATAATAACCCAAGCCAAAATAACCCGTGGTCAAAATAACCCATGGACAAAATATCCCCATAAGAATATAGAGAAAGGAAAACAAAATTTATAAATTACATGTATGTTGCTAAAAAACTTTATTATTCAAATTTTCAATTAAAGTGTCAAATTATGAGTGATGCCTCTTATATGATCTAAAATGTTATGGTTGTCATAACCATCAACCAATATTTTTAGTCTTTCTTTGAGTTCACGGTATTTTTTCCTACTTGGTTACCCAATGTATCCAACCATATATTTCTCTATTCTATTCTCTTGGAGACTGTTCTTTTTTCACTGCTTTGATGAATTTTCAAACTGAGTTGTGCGATGCTTGAAGCAATTCACTAAATCCTCTATGTCATCCCTCAATAGTATTATTGGTTATGGGAAGATCATCTTGAGTAGTTGAATAGAAATTCCACATTGTGATTGGAAACTTGGGTGATCGTTTGTTGCCTCTTCTGGTTAGTCTACCAATCCATGTGTCTTCAAAATAATCAATTATGGGTTGCAGGGTCTCCTCATTTTCTGTATAATAAGGAGATTGTTGAAGTGTTTCAAATGCATCAATTACGTCCATCTGAGGCACGAAAGCTAATGCAACAAGTTTCTTGATCTCATATGCAAATACTTCATCGGCACTGTAATGTGTTTGTAGACCTTCTTCTTGAAATTTCCTCCACAAGCATTGAGAGAAATGGAAAAAACATCCTCGAATAGTGGCATTTGGAAAAAAAATTAGAAATAGCTCCCATGAAACCTAATTCAAAATCAGTAAGTATAGATTTTGGGTTTAGATCAGGTTGAAGTTGTTTTAATTCTGCAAGTACTTGTGTATAAGTAGTTCTTGTTTTGTTGCTCATAAGAATATAAATGAATGGAAATATTGCATCAGTTTTCAAGCCAAGAATCTTGTACAATTGTTGAAAAATACTTGGCACGGTTTTAAATGTACCATCAATAAACCAATTTTTAGATTCTTTCAGTAATTGCAAGTTTTGTGTGGTGGTGAATATTAAAAAATGATTCTCATCATTATTGTCATGAAAAAGAAACTTTTCCCCTCTATTGGTAATTGTATATTCAACTGGTAAGATAAGATCTATCGATGTGTGAATATTAAAAAATGATTCTCATCATTACCAGCTTGATCTAAAATGACCATGGGTTATTTTGTCCATGGGTTATTTTTACCATGGGTTATTTTGACCATGGGTTATTATGTCCATGGGTTATTATGACCCTGGGTTATTTTGTCCCTAGGTTATTTTGGTTGGGTTATTCTGTCCAGGGTTATTTTGGCTGAGTTATTATGTCCTGATACCGTTAGGATTAGGCTACTAGCCAAAACCCAATTTTGAAAACATCCACAAAGCTACTATCATTCACTATAATGGTAGGGCATAGCCATGGCTGGACATAGCCTTTCCTAAGCTAAGGCTTTTGTGGGCAAAATATGTGGATTTTTCAGTCAATTTTATCAAATGTTGTAATATAGTAGATTCTAAACTCTCAACATAACTACTTCCATTCAATCTTTGTTTGGAGGTAAATCATTTGTCTCCCTGTAGATTGTATAGATTGATTGGTTGTAAATATCAGACTGAGCCTTGTTCATTCCCTCAATTATCATTTTTTTGGCAAGATTTCTTTTGTAGGGGATTTGATCTGAGAGTAAATTTTATTCTTAAAGAACACATTTGGAAACATTATGTTTGAGCAGTCAATTAGCAATGCAAAAACATACCAGCTATATGCTTTTATAAACTTCAGACTGTTTTATTTTGTAATTTTTATCAAGGAAATTATCAAATTTTTTCAATCCTTTTTTCATTTTTTAAATCAATTTGTAGCGCAAGTTACTTGGGTTTTATGGGTTGTGACTATGATGAAATATAAATGTAGCTTCTTATGAAATTAAATTTTAAAATATATCTATGATGTTAATGTTTTCCATCAATATAATTGTTCAAGATGTCATGAATATGAAATATAATGACCTATAAATATCATGAGCTTCATGCATTATATGTTATAGAATATTAGAAGAGTTCAATTATAAATGAGTTCCTTTTGTAAATAAAGAGAATGCTATGGTCATCTAGAATCAAGGGTGACTTGAGAGATGACACTTCACAACAAAGCTCAATTTGAACAACAAAAATAATTCATTAAGGAGATAACATTTCTTGGATAATTGTTCAAAGGCTGAAGAAATCTCTTCCCAAATCTCTATTCCAATTGCACACTAGAGTCAAAAGTCTGAAGATGAATAGGTTACAGTTTTGCATTGCTTAGCTTGGATCCTTGAGTATTGTTTTGTAATTGTCAACTTGGTTGCACTTGTGTTAAATCATGTTTGGTAGCTTGGCTGCAATTGTATTATTTATGTCCCATATGAAAACTTGTGTAGACTTTGAGTTGTTCTATTTGATGTGTAGGGTTTATGATCGCTTCAAAACCAACTTATCTTAATTAAAATGACTCAAGTTCTATTTTGGACTAAAGTTCTATTATCCAAGTTTTGACTTAAAGTTAATGAAATATACCTATTTAAGAGACAAGTGTCAATTATTGAATGATAATTTGACCTATTATTAATATATCATTAACTTATTAACCTTGAACAATTTTTGCTATTGAATGATAAGTAATGCTTATTCAAGGGAGAATTAAATAATTATTTTTAAATAAATAAAATAAAATAACTCTTTAGTAAAGAAACTAACTTTTCTTAAACAATGCAAATTAAATAAAAACAAAGTAAACAATGTAAGTTCTATTTTGGACTAAAGTTCTAATATCCAAGTTTCAACTTAAAGTTCATGGAATATATCTATTTAAGAGACAAGTGTCAATTATTGAATGACAATACAATTGCAAAACGGATTCCTGCAAATTGATATGTCTCGGCGTTTTCTATATAAATTATGTAATAAGATGGATAAGCTAGTATATTTTTATGTGAGAGGCCTTTCCTACAATCACAACACAGCAGTAGCTAAAATATTCCGTGGACATAAAAACTCAAAATTAAATCTTGGATTCCTAACAAACCTTCACCGTGACCTTAAATCGCATTAAATTAAATCCTCACATTATATAGGGAATAAATCGTGGCCGTACGGAACCATTACTGGGAATAAATGATAATATGCTTCGAGAACTATTTTTTCCGTTTTATGGTGATTTCACCACTGAAGCCAACCACTTCATTTTTCTACTGCACACGCAATAGGAGGCCTTTACTTGCGTCTCCTCGCAGATCGAAACCATTATCAAGGTACATTTTTTTAATCACTTCATTTTTGTCCGATTCAATCTGAGGCACGTTACAAGCATTTATTCACTTTTTTCCAGTACAAATGGCTTCCAAAATGGTGGTCTGTAGATATTTCCCTGGCCCTATTTTTAAAAACTGTATTTAACACAATTAAGGGCAATTTTAATGTCAATCTGGGAGATTTTTAGATGATCTTTTGAACCTATGGCATGCATGGCGGAGCCCAATGGGAAGAGTGATATTTCGCCACCGATTATAGAAAAAGCAAGGTGATATACACTTTTTATCAGCTCCCCTCCAAAGGGTTTTCACCCAAGTGTTCTCCAAAGCCCTCTCCAACCAAGTATACAGCATAGAGCTGCCTCATTTGGTGTATTAAGTTGTTAGGGAGGTAGCAAAGCCAGATATGAATGTTATTAGAGCATGGAGGCAATTAAAATTCAAATACAAGACAATTAAAAAAATCATAATAAATCTTCCAAAATGTCCTAAAGATTTGTCATTAAGATCAAATACCTCTCATAGAGATAGCAGCAATAGCAAGTTGCATATGCATCCAAAGTCATAAAACTGAGTTATATCCTTTTGAATGAATCATCTTAATATTTTATACTGCACGTAAAACCTGAATCCCAAAATGCTTCTTTAAGTAATATCACTGTTCATTGTTGATGGTTTGAACTATTAAATTTTTATCTTGTACAAGGTATATGGAAAATTTTGCCGAGAAATGGAATTGCAGGGAACGAGGAAACAATATTGCTTTAAATAAATGGCAAAAGCTCTAAAATAAAAGGAAGTTCTATTGGTAGGTTTTTACCTGGTAGATTGACTAATTCAGATTATTTTAGTTCACTTAAGAAAAATAAGTTATCAAACAAGTTGTAAAATTAAGGTCATATAATTAAATATTGTACTTTGGATTCTTAATAAGAAGTATCTAAATAAATAATGCCAACAATTGTTTACGTACAAAAAAAAAAACTATAAGTTATGCTTATATTTAAATATCTAAATTGATATATCTCACTGTATCTTATATAGATTATGTAATAAGATAAACTAATTCCTGTGAGTGATGATAATAATCACTCCGGAGTGCAGCAATTAAGCAACTGTCAGTGCGGTGTTTATAAGCTTTACTCCCTCCCAATGCTCGCGTGAAGCATTTGCACACTAACCTACCAACAACGAAGTGAATGATATTCCAATGCACATGTACATCCCCAAAATGATCGCCGGAAATCACTGACAAGCAGGTTGAGGTTTGGTGATTCATTTAAACTTCTTAAATTATGGCCCTCGAATTCAGCGCTTCGGTGTATTGGCAATCTTTAAGATCAAAATAAATTATTTGGTTACTTTGAATTTAAAATGTCAGGCATTGCGAGGCCTTACTAAAGCTGGTAATTTGGAAGCCAGTGAATTTATTATACAAGTCTGTTTTTTCCTGAGACTAGTAGATTAATAAGGATCAATATTTAGCTTTTGATCTCCTTACACAATTGTTTAGGATATTTTTATATTTATATTTTTAATAAAAATATATTAATTAAGGAGTCATAAAATATTAATTAGGGGTATTTTTAGATTTTATGATATATGGATTTTTATTGTTTTTATTAATTCTTATATTTTTATAGAAATAATTAGATTATATAAATTTTGGTATTTATATCTTTTTAAACATGTAGACTATAATATAATGAGCAAGTATATATCTATTTCAAATTTCTTGCTTTCTTCTTTGTGGATGGTGTAATTAAGAAACATACCATCATTCTTATCAATTGTGTTAAACTAATTAAGTTAAATACACACACTCTCACTCTCTCTAATGTAACTATATTTTATGAAATCAAATTGTTGTATACTCAAAATAATGCCTATTTTACTATAGTGACTTAGAATTTGCATAGGATTTGTACTAAATTAAAGGATAAGTTCACAAATGTAGGATGAGTTTATAGTCATGGATTCATTCTTTGAGTATATATTTGTGCTTTTTCTAGTGGATAATTCTTCTCTAATCTTCTTGAAGATCTGAAGATTGACGATATTTAAAAATGCCTTATAGGGATGTAATTTGGTCACAAGGAGACAAGTTATCCAAGATCAAACTCTAGAAAGTGTAGAAAAATTGAAGACAACAACCAAGGACCTTAGAATGTAGATTCCTTACACATTTTAGTGCACCAAATCTAAATGTTTCAATATTGATTTTTTTCATTAACGATCTAGAATGATAGGATTCTAAATGATGCTTGATATGTGTGGAAGAATGACACTAAATGTCTTTAAATATTGGTGTTGATGTTCAAAATTATAAATTTACATTGTTATGACGACCAAGCATGGGAAACTTGTGAATGTGGGATGCGGTTCATAGAGTAACATTCAAGATTAAGAAGTCGATTGTTTATGTAATTCTCAATGAGCTCACAAAAACACTTTACTAAGAAAAGGGAGAGCGAACTGAAGAAAAAAAATGACTAATCTAAGTAAGCAATCAAAGACCATTCATTAGATGAGATGATGAGATGACTACTTTTACACTCAAAGTGTGTATGACAACTATCTATTGATCTATAACTTAAACATTTATAACCAAATAAGAGAATAATTCAATTAATAATGTAGAAGAAATAAAATAATTGTAAATCCATAGGGGAGAGGGGCCCAAAGTAGGGCGGGTCAACTTTGGACGTCCACGTGGCAGTGCAAATGGACCAAAAAAATTTAAAACAAGAGAATAATTCAATTAATAATGTAGAAGAAAGAAAATTATTGTAAATCCATAGGGGAGAGGGGTCCAAAGTAGGATAGGTCAACTTTGGAGGTCCACGTGGCAGTCCGCATGGACCAAAAAAAATTAAAAAATTGTTTGCCACGTCACCTTGCCACTTGTGCATCGGGCCTACTATTTTTTTTTAAATCGAGCACCCTGCCACCTGTCAAGCACCATTTACTCTGACCTATCCAAAATGGGACCATTTTTCCCTCCACCCGAAAGTGGATCCCATACGCCTCCTTAATCAGTGAACACATCTATGTATAGTGGATTGGACGGTTGTGTGTCCATGATAGCCTCACCACCCTCAACAAACAATTTAGAGCATTAATGTCTCATTGCCTCCTTTGTTACCTCCACTAACCAACTTTCCTTACGTGTCCCTTCGCATTTACTCAAACTGTCATGCACGTAATTCAGAGATCAAGGTTCATTCAATGCTCCACATTCTCACATATCCCGATCACTCTTATTCCTTTTCTTTGCAAACATTCTCGAGTGTTCATTTAGTTTTGCACTGAAACTAGTTTGGCTCTCCATGCTTCATTGTTTGGCTCTTCACGCTTCTCGTTCGACTCTGCACTCTCGAGAGCTCCCTTTCTCTTTCAAGCGAGGTTTCTAACCTCACTTAGCCTGTACCAGTGTCTTCGAATACGACAGTATTCTGCCATGCACTGTCAGAAATTTTCATTGCGAAATTTTGTCTTTTAGAAAGATTAATAAAATGAAATGTGTGGAGGGTTTAACTAGTTTTATTTTCATCTAAAATTGACCATGCACTCCTAATCTTATGTTCTCCATTGCACGATGTTTACTCTGCATTGTGCTTTTTGTATTTGCTTCCTTATACAAAATATGAAATGGTTTTGACTGGTTTAAATGGTTTTTCATTACTATTAGACTTGTTCAACGAAATATGGAAAGGGTTTGAATGGTTTTCGGCCATGCACTTGTGTTTGTGTGTTCGTCATTGCACAAACTTTTAACTCTACACTTTTCTTTTTACATTTGTTTGTTATCCCAGAATATGGAAATGGTTACAATATATTTGCTTGTTACTAGGAAATATTCATAAGGTATTAATGTTTATCATTTCAAGGGTTTCTTCCATACACTTACATTCGTGTCTTGCTCATTGCACAAAATTTAACTCTGCAATTTGCTTATACTATTCTCATGTTATTCTGAAATATGAAAATGGTATATGACTGGTTTTCATTTCAAATATATTTTGGCATGTTTATGTATTATTTTGTTCTTCCATTAACAATAGAGTTATGTCTGCAAAATGCGTTTTTTATTTGATTGTTACTAGCATACATGGAAAGGGTTTCACTGGTTCAAAATTATAGGGTTTTATGCCATGCACTTGTATTCCTCTCTTTGAAAATGCACAAACTTTAACTCTACAATTTACCTTTAATGAATGTTTTCTATTCCCAAATATGAAAATTGATTCACTTGTTTTCATTTCGAATATATTATACCATGCAATTATATTATTTTGTTCTTATATGTGTGTGTGTGTGTGTGTGTGTGTGTGTGTGTGTATAATTGTGCATGGAAGAATAGAATAATACATAAACATATTTCCATACTGAACCATAGATTTTATGAAGTGTGAAATGTTATGTCTCTTTTGCTCAATTAAGGTCTTTCACCTATAATGGAAAGAGATAGATCCCACACAAAAAATCTAGGTGGTTCACTCAAACTAATGCAATTATGATGAAATTATGACTAATTGGTAAAATTGATTGATTAATGAATGGAAACTAAGGAAATATGAAGTGTTTGAAAACAAATTATGTAATGCAAAAATAGCTAGAAATGAAAGTAAACCACAACAAAAATGAATGAAACTGAAGAAGTGCACCTATAAAAAATTTGGAGACTTGAAATGACTTTTGAAATGTTGTTGATATTGATTTTTAGGCCTGGTGGGACTCATTTGCCATTCTCCAGGGCGAATTAATCCCAGATCTGTGAAACTATTTCAGAGCCTGCTTCAGACAAATGGGTATCCAAAAATGCAAAAAACCAAAATCAAGCCTGGAAGTGGGACTCATTCGCCACCCATGCGAATGGGTGGCGAATGAGTCCACTTTTGAATTTCTGAAGATTCAAAGGTGGAAACAGGAGCCTTCAGTCTGCACTTTCTGCCTCTCTAGGTGTCTAGTTCTAAAACTGTCAAATTCGGCCCTGAAGGTGACTTTTTTTTGTTATTTTTCCTTATCCAATGAAGATATGACTTGAACAACTTTTCAATTCAATCTTCAATGATTTCTAAGCCTCCAAGATGCCTAAATCTACAAACACACAAGACAAGAAAGATAAATATTGAATGTTAAGTCATGGGGGTTTGCCTTGGTCAAGCCTCTTTTAGGTAATTAAACCATAATGATGAAATAAAGTAATAAAACATGCAACAATGGAATAAATCCCTTTCCTTGATGATTGGTCTTGATTTGTTGCAGAAATAGATGAGTATTCTACCCTTGAATGTCTTTGGAAGCTTTCTTGATGACTTGAAATGATGAAACCCTAGATTGCTTGACTTGGTAAAGAAGATAGATGATGAAATGAATGATGAGAGATGTGTGAATGAGTTAAGAGATGTAAATTAGGGTTTAGAGACTTGATTTATAGGCAATTCACCTTATTTTCTTGTAACTTGGATCCTTAAGGCCGACATGAAAGAATAATAAACTTAAATTCTAGTTTTTCCTGCTCAAAAGTCAAAAATGGTCCAAATGGGACTCATTCGCCACCTTGAGCGAATCAGTCCCACCTAACAGGGACTCATTCACCACAGATGGCGAATTACTCCCAGAGGGGCCCATTTTCCAATTGGGTTGTTGGGGAATGAGGAAATGAGGTTTATATTCAATGATTTTATCGAGTATTTGATCAAATTATGCCTCAAGATGCATAATATGGGGAAATAGGGGCCTATTAATGATGATGTAAAGGTAAAGTAGGGCTTGGGACATAGAATTCAATGTGACAGTGTGAATAAATACACTTTACAACACTAAAATAAGGTCCACTTAGCTTAGGAAGGCACCACATCCAATGTGAATGTGTAGGACACACTACAACACTAGATTAACTTTTAAGTTTAATTCAAAAGCCTTCTAGATTGATGTGATAATGTCATTAAACACATTTTATAATGTTGAATTAATGGAAAATGGGTTCATTAAGTCTAGAAAAGCGCGAAAGTCTTTTACAACACTTTGCAACACCTTTACAAGACATCGTTAAATGCATTTGAAAGGGTTCAAGACCTAGTGTGCATGTGAAAAACACCTCACAACACCAAATCAAGGCCTCATTAAGTCTAATTTATAATCAATTATTCCCCAAATCAAGCAAGTTGTCTTTTTTCTATGGTACACATACATATATATATATATATATATATGTAATTGTTTATGTGATTGTTACTACGAAATATGTTTAATTTATTTATGTTCAGATCTCCATGATTCATTGTTCGGCTCTACACTCAAGAAAGCTCCCTTTGTATTTCAATTGAGGTTTTCTACCTCACTACGCATGTACCATTGTCTTTTGTTATTACAATGTTTAACCAATGTTTGTTCATGTCTCACTAAACAGATCTTCTCTAAGCCATTTCAATTCAAATAATAAAATTGAACAAACTGACAACATGCATATATTGAATAAAAACAAATTGTTCATGCACATTACAAACAATTACAGTACAAAGTGTCAACAATTGCATTACAAACTATTCATAAAAACCAAGCATTGAATTCCAAACTATCAAGATGCATATTAAAGAAAAGCAAACTGTATATATATATATATGTATATATATAT
>VDFB02000141.1:137549-177385 GCA_007258455.2 Sequoia sempervirens | reverse complement strand
AGAGTGATGAGATAGAGAGTAGAGAGGTAAGGAGAGAATGAGAAAGAGAGATAAAGAGAGAGAGGGAGGTTGGAGGGAGGGAGTGGTAGAAAGGGATATGTGAGATAGAGAGAGGGAAGGAGGGAAAGTGGGATAGAGAGAGAATGGTGATTTAGAGAGGGAGTGAGAGGGAAGGAGGGAAAGGTGGAGAGAGAGAATGGTGATTTAGAGAGGATGGAGATTTAGAGAGGATGGAGTGAGGTAGGGATAGAGATAATGGTGAGATAGAGAGGAGAGGGTGAGAGAGGAAGAGAGGAATGGAGAGATAGAGAGATAGGTAGGTAGAGGAAGGGAGAGGAGAGATAGAGAGTAGAGAGGGAAAGAGGTAGGTAAGGAGACATAGGTGAGATAGAGAGGGATGGAGAGAGAGAGAGAGAGAGATGAAGGGAGAGGTAGGTATATAGAGGGAAAGAGAGAGGATAGATAGAGAGTAGAGAGGGAAGGGAGGGAGGGAGACATAGGGAGGGAGATAAAGGTGTGTGTGTGAGTGAGAGAGATAGAGAATGGTGAGATAAAGAAAAGGAGAAATTGAGAGAGAAAGAGGGGGGAGGGAGGGAGGGACAACAGTGATAGAGATTGGGAGGAGAGACAAAAAGTATGGGAGGGAGGGTGAGGTCGATAGAGGGAGGGAGAGGATAGATAGAGAGAAGTAGAGAGGGAAGGAGGGAGGGAGGGAGTGTTAGGGAGGGAGATAGAGGTTTGTGAGAGAGAGAGAGAGAGTGGTGAGATAAAGAGGAGAGAGTGAGAGGGAGGGAGAGATAATTATGAGATAGAGAGGAGAGAGTTAGAGAGAAAGAGGGGGAAGAGAGGGATAGAGAGGGATAGAGAGTGAGATAGAGATGTAGGTAGAGGGAGGGAGAAGAGAGATAGAGAGTAGAGAGGGAAAGAGGTAGGGAGCAAGACATAGGTGAGATAAAAAGTGATGGAGGGAGAGGTAGGTAAAGAGAGAGAGAGAGAGATAGGGGAGATAAAGATAAGTAGAGAGGGACGAAGATGTAGAGAGATAGAGAAGAGATAGAGAGAAGTAGAGAGGGGAGGGAGGGACGGAGGGATGGAGGAAGATGTAGGGAGGAGATAGAGGGGTGTGAGAGAGAGAGAGTGGGGGGAGAGAGGGAGGAAGGGAGATAGAGAGGGAGGGGAGAGATAGAGAGTAGAGAGGAGAGAGTTAGAGAAAGATGATACAACTTGTTGACTACTAAAATTTGACCTCTTGATTACTGAAATTTGACATGCTGATTACTGAAATTTGACTAAGTCTAAAATTTTTAAGATCTTCCAAAAACTAAAATTTGCATTATAACTCCTAGAGATCCAAAACCACTCTCAAACATCCTGCCTATATACATGAAATATAAATTGAAATATAAGAAAGTAAATGTCCATATGTAAATGTCAACTTATACTTAAATGTTTATTTCATGTATATAGTCTCTCTGGCAAAGAAAGAGAAAATGAAAGAGCTTAAAAAAATGCATTCCAAAAGTCATGAATTATATTTTGTGAGCGCCAAATTTGGCGAGTGCAATATGGCTTGTTACGATTTTTTTTTTCAATTTGGCACCAAAATTGTGTCACAAATCCATGCACTTACCCCCAACTATTAGGTGATTCTAGGAAGTCCTATCATAGGTGACTTAGGAAAGTCTTGCAAATAGGTGATTAGGAAATGTTGCTGACTCTGATACCCAATGGATAAGGCACTTTTCAAAGCTTAAAAATCTAGAGATTCTTTGGTTCTCCTATGCCGTAAGTATTCGCCATGGTCCCCAAACAGAGCCAAATGTTGTACCCCAAATTAAAAATTTTGCTACACTTAGGCATTTTGTATAAATGGTTAAAAGTCTTATCAAAACTTTCAAAAAAGGTCAAAATTGGGGTTTGCATTTCTTGCATGAGGCTCAAAAACTCAAAATTTTAAAAATCTGATGATCTGGGTCTGCTTAGAGTGACTAAGTCTACAAAACCCAGATCTCAGTTTTTCAGCCCTAAATTTTAGAAATTTTTTATTTTTAGAAACTTTCTAAAAATAGAACTTTTTTCTAGGTTTCTTTCGAAATGGATGCTGAATTTTTTTTCTAAAAATAGAAAGTTTGGATTCTAGGGTTCAAAGTGATTTTGATTGATCAAAAATACTTCCTCATCAGACTGGTGCAGTCAAAATCATCAAAAGATTAGTTTTGCCCTAATGGGTCTATTCTGCTTTTTTATAATCTTTTTCAAGAGGTCCAAGGCCATTAATGGAGGTCAGTCAGCTGCCAAGTGTTAGATTCAAACATTCAAGCACTAAACAAAAGATGAGAAATGATGAACGTGCACATAGAACGAAGAATGGAGAAGGGAAGCTTTGAAAGTTGGAAAATGTAAAATTTTGGTTGTCCGGAAGAGTTAGGTGCTCCAGCTTAGCCTAGGCGCCTGGATGCTCATGCCTTAGAACATTTTTTATCTCAAGTAGTCAAGGCAATGACAAGCATGTAGAACGAGGGGAAAGTTGAAATTTACAAAATAAAAACTAACACTAGTGACCATGGGAGACCCAGAAGGAGATAGGTGCCCAGTTTTTCAAGGCCTCAAATGATGGAATTAGGGTGGCTCATCCCAGACAATGTTGCTCAAAATCTTCTCAGCTCCATAGTGAGTCCATCAATGCAGTCATTAGATCAACCAGTCATCCAGAATTGAAGATCAAACAGAGACATCTCAACCGAGAAGCAAAATGTAAATAATGAAATCATCAGAAAATATTCTAAGTCTAGGGATCTTGGGCGCCCCAAAAGGAGATAGGCGCCTAGGGTTTTGGAGGCCCAAATCTAGCAGTTAGGGTTTGCTAATATGCTCATTGCCTTAAAGATTTTTCTAGCTTCGCAGTGGATGACTTCATCAAATCATTAGACTTGTTAATCATCAGAAAATCCAGATCAAACGGAAGGTATAACATGAAGATTCAAGTTTGAAGAATGAAAATCAAGCAAAAATGTCTAACTCTAGAGGAGTTGGGCACCCCAGGTAGCCTGGGGCACCCAAGATTTTGAGGGCCTAAATGAGTGAATTAGGGTTTGATAGGTCTCCACCATGACTTCTTCATATTTGAAGCAACTTTCCAATGAAACCATCAGCAACTCCATCAGAACTTTTATAATCATCAGATACCAAAGGTGGAATAGAGGGAGAAACATGAGTAAAATGTTAGAAGCCAAAAGCAGAGTGAAGAATCTCAAAAAATAAAGTAACTCTGGAGGAGTTGGGCACCCTAGGTAGCCAGGGGCACCCAAGCTTTTGACCTCAAAGATTCAGTTTTCAGAAGAAATCATCTCTAGAAGACCCTCCTCAGAATTCATCAAGCTATTCAGCAAATCTGGCAGTCAGTCAATCGGGTCAGTCTAGCTTCCAGAATTGAGAATTCATTAGAAGATCAAGAAAACATGAAGAGATGAAAAACTGAAGAAAAATGGCTAACATTGGTAATGATGGGTGCTCTAGGAGGAGATAGGCACCCATGATTTTGAAGGTCAAGATGGAGTTTTTATCAAAAGTAGCCTCTAGGACAACTTTTTCAAATTCACTTCGGCTCCCCGATGGATCATTCTACCAGTTCGCAATATCAACTGAGCTCCCAAAAATTGAGATCAAACCAAGGGTAAAATCAAGCAAAAAATTGAAAATGGTGAAAAAATGGCTAAGTATGGAGAGGAAAAGTGCTCTAGGCTAAGATAGGCACTTAAGACTCAATGCCTTAGAAAAAAAAATCAATTTTTTTATCATTCAACATTAGAAAATGTCCAAGTTCGATGCACCTGCTCAAGATTGGCTTCAAGAAGTTTTAAGGAAAAAAGAAAGCAGATTTTCTCAAACCTCAACTTATTTAAGAAAGCTTTTGTCTTTCATTATTCATATAAGAAAGTTGGCATCTAGAGCAAGAAGATTTTCCCTTTTCTCTCAACTAAGATTTTAAGACCCAAACGACATGCTTTTTTGGTTTTCTTCGTGGTTCCAAGATCATTGAGCAAGGAGGAATGCTTTTTCAGGCTCCAAACTTCTAGGGCATTGCTTTTTCAAAACAGCCACTTAGCTTTTTCTATTTCTGATCACATAGGTCTCTCTGATTTTTCATCCTCTCAAACATTGAGAAACTTTTCCCTCTTCTAGAAATTGATTTTTGGCCACTTTTTTAGGACGGATTTAGCTTTTTTAGTTTCTAAGCATCTAGGTTTCTCTAAAACATGATTTTCCACAAAACCCAGGTCCTAGATTTTTTTTGGAGAAATTGCTTTTTCAAGGCAGATCAACATTCTATTTCCAATAGTATTCTCCACTCAAAATTAAAAAACAAATCAACTTTTTGGTGGATGTGGATGAGATTTAAAGCAACAGTCATCTAGAAGCTTTCTTCATGCTTTCTTTCCATTCTTGTCTCATTCTTATCCACTCTTTGAAGAAGAGAAAGAAAACAAATTGTAATAGTTGGAATTTCCCCATTTTATACTTTCATAGGCGGTTAGATGTTTATCTTGTTTAGTTTTAGAAATAATTCTTGCATGTTGGAAAGTATTAGTTGTAAAAGCGAGGAGATTTTAGGGTTCCCTACTCCTCTGCTTGTGTATAAATAAGGGCAACCTTGCCCATTTATTTTTGGGAACTGTGCTTGTGATAGAAAATTGCAAGCCTATAATGTTGCAAGTTGTTATTCAGTGTCAGTTCACTTTGTGTAAGAGCAAGCTTTCATGCCTCTTTAGTTACAAGTTATTGTTCAATTCTTGTGTCTTGTGTTAATGTGTTCTAGTTAATTGCTAAACTGTAAGCCTATTTTGCTATAATCCTGTTGTCCTAGAAGTGTAATCTTTGTTCTTGAGATTTGAGAAATAAAGTATTGTGCCTACTTTTCCCTGATATAATTTCTTAGATTTTTGTTTTATGTGTTATGCTTATATGATCTTTATTTCATCTTGCATTGAAAGTAAGTAGATGTGTGTTGGGAGAAAAGTTTATTTAAGTATTTATGTCAGAGAATCCTTCCTTGTCCATTTCTAACTCTCTTTCTCTATGTTTACTTGAGAAGTTAGAGACATCATTAGAGTAGGCTTAGTCGTAGTTGAAATTCTAAAAGAGAAAATTTGAGCTACTGTGCTTGAGTTTTATAACCTTGTGCTCTTAGCTGAAAAAAAAGATAAGATAATTAGTTTTAATTTACTTTCTTAAGAAACATCAACAAAGAAGGAGATTCCCCTCCTAATTCGAAGAGCAGATTATTTGTGCATAGTTGTCTTTTTCTAATCTGCATTCCAGAGGTGCGAATTGAAACGCCAACACTGAAATAGAGAGATAACAATAGCAAACAAAAGCTCAAAAAATGAAGTTTAAATGACAAAAAATGCAGTGCAAAATATGTAGAGGGACTAATTCTCCCAAGGTGGCGAATAAGTCCAAGTACTAATTTTTTTGAAAACTTTCAACATTTTTGAATTGAATTTTATACTTTTTTATGTTTTCTGATTCAATTCTGAGAGGCGGATACAAAATTTTATTTATTTTCAATGAATTTAAGTGCAATAATGCAAGCTAAATGAGTTTTTCACTAATGCAAAAATTGAAACCCTATAATGCAAATTAACTAATACAAAACCTAATGCAACGTTAATGCAAGCTAAATCTAGAATCCAAATTAGAAATATGATGCTCTAAATGTAGGTTCACCAAAATGAAAAGATGAAAATAGGGGTCTATCTTTCACTGCTAGGGTTTTGGACCTAAAAGGATAGAGGCAATTTCCTTACTCTTCACTCAAGAACAAACCCTTGAGATTTCAATGCAAAGGAGATTAAAATCTAGCAAAGGAATTGTCCTAGGGGTTGAATGAGATCTAATGAGGGGTTCACAACCAAGTGTAAACATGGAAAAGACAATGAAATGCAAAACACAATGTAAAAACCCTAATTGAATGAAAACTAACTCTAAATGACCTAGAAAGATGAACAAATGTAATAGAAATCTATGAAACTGGAAGTGTGCACCTAGGAGACTGAAGAAAGCAGAATGGAGGTTTGGATCACTAAAAACTATGTTGTTGATGTTGACTGGGACTCATTTTCCAATCTGGGTGAATCAGTCTAGTTTTAGGGAAAATGCACCAGAGAAAGTTTCAGCCAAAAGGGTATCCAAATCTATAAAAACCTTTGTCAATCTTGTGTAGTGGGACTCATTCGCCAATAATGGTGAATCATTCCACTTCTGCTTTTCTAAAATTCTAAATTGGATTTTGTGCCTCTTAGTCTGCTCTATTCTTTTTGATTGGTTTTTTAGATCTGAAACTACAAATTGCCACCTGTAGACCTTCTCCAAGCTTCTCCAAGGCTTAATGACAACTTTGAAAACTTTAGGGATTTGACAACTTTTCTCCAACTTTTCTTCTTGGTAAATCTACAACCTAGGCCTACAAATCACACATAAGAAGAGGGGAAAATGTTGTGGGGGTTAGTGAGTAGGTGTTTTCCTTGGTCAAATCCCTTGTTGGTAATTAAACCTTGAAATGAAAGCCAATATGAAAGGAGAATGATGAATGAACAAAATACAATGTTGCAACTCACCAAACTCTTGCAACTAAGTGTTGTAATTATGCTTGAAATGGCTACAATGGATGTGGTTCTTCACTCTAGCTTGAAGGAGATAGATATTGAATGCAATAATTGCTTGGATCATGAACTCTACATCGTAATTGTTAGCACAATAACAAACATGAAGAATGCAATCTTTGACATGATGATTGATGCTTGAAGAATGCTCTTGAAAGCTTGGTAATCTGCCCTTGAAATTCCTTGAATTCTCTTGTGAATGCTCAAATGCTCTTTTGAACTTGTCAAGTGATCTCTTGAATGCTAGGCGTTGAATATGAGTGAAAGAACCTTGTATTTATACTTAATTATGTAAAAATTCCTAAAATTACAACACTACAAGCCGACATCATATCTAGGAGAATAAAATATCACCAAAAATTTGAATTAAATTTGAATTTTTGTCACACGGGACTCATTCACCCAAGGTGGTGAATGAGTCCCATCATACATAATGTATGGGACCAAAAATGAAAAGTTCTTAGAAATGTATGAAACCTGCGTCGGGGCCCAAAATACCTAGGTGGGACTCATTCGCCCAAGGTGGCGAATGAGTCCTAGACACTAAATTTGGGCCACATAAGCCAATGACACCTGAATTATGATTGGTTACCCATTGGTGTCAGGATTATCCTCGAAAAGATGTAATAAAAGAGGCTTGTGGATGCAAAATGGGGCCAATTAAAGCATAAGAAATCCCAATTATTAATGACAAGCCTAGAGGAATGTGAAAGTGTGTTACAAAACTTTACAACACTCCAAATAAGACAAGATTAAGATTAATTATGATTAAAATTATGTTTACCATGTTTAGCTAATTGATAAAACCCTAGAAAAGTGTGAAAGTGTGTTACAACACTTCACAACATTTTTGCAAGGCACCATTAAATTCCATTAGTTCACAAGGGCCCAAGACCTTATGTGAATGTGTTATCCACATTACAATACTAAATCAAGGCAACATTAAGCCAAAATCCACAAGGAAGACTCAAATGAGTGTGAAAATGTCAAAGACCCTTTTTTCGGCACTACACCAATTGAACAATCAAATTGATCATTTGTACATGAGTTATACATATACACCAACATGTTTAGCACTTAAAGAAGATTGGGTGTAACAATCACAATCTATGGAACTGAAATGCATTGACATCCATAAGCATTGCAAGTTGAAACCCCAAATACTGAGTTACAGGGTGGTTGGTGACAAATATTTACAGTGCATACAACTGATATATATTCCCAAGCATATAGAATTAAAAAAATCTTGAAATTGAACTGAAATGTCTTGACATTCATAAATAGTGTAAGTTGAAACTCCAAATATTGAGTTACAGGTTATTGTGACAAACGTTGGCATCGCATATAACACATTTGCATTCCATGGCTTAAAGAGTTTAAATGAAAAACCCAATGTGAATAGCATCAATGTGAAATCCCAGATATTTATAGATTCATGGAAAACATATGCATATCATACAAGATATTAGCATTTATATGTATGTATGTATGTATGTATGTATGTATGTATATGTATGTATATTTATATATAAACATACATATATATAAATACATATACATATACATATATGAATACATGCATACATACATACATACACAGATTATATATATATATATATAATGTGTGTGCATGTATGTATGTATATATGTATGTATGTATGTATGCATGTATGTATATATATATATATATATATATATATATATATATATATATATATATATATATATATATTTATATATTTATATATATATATGTTAGTTTTAATATATATAGGTAGTGGTACAAGCCTAGTGAGGTGAAAAACATCACTTGAAAGAGAAAGGGAGCTTTGGAGAGTGCAAAGCCAAACAATGAAGTGTGCAGATCCCAATGTAATGAGTTGTGGAGAGCCAAACATGTATGGGTGGGTAACCAAATGAACACTTCACAATAAACACAAATAAAAGGAATGACAATGAATGGGATATGAGAGAATTTGGAGCATTGAATGACCCTTGATCTCTAAATTATGCACTTGACAGTCCGAGTAAGTGCAGAGGGATGCGTAAGGCAAGTTGCCCAGTGGAGGTAACGAAGGAGGCAGTGAGCGATTACTACTCTAAACTAGTCGTTTAGGGTGGGGAAAGGAAGTAATTATATACATCTATTGCTTACTCAACAACACATTCCCTCTTATGCAATACACCAAATTGAATAAGTGGGACCCAAACAA
The DNA here is from genome assembly GCA_007258455.2 of Sequoia sempervirens. Lineage (NCBI taxonomy): Eukaryota > Viridiplantae > Streptophyta > Pinopsida > Cupressales > Cupressaceae > Sequoia > Sequoia sempervirens. The sequence continues at coordinate 168,510 of VDFB02000141.1, read as the reverse complement.
AAAGAATGAATAGAATCAAGAGTTTTACCCTGAATGTAAAACCCAATGTGAATTCCTGCTTTTTGTTTGGTTCTACTCATTCAGGCTTAGTGCATTACTTTTCTGCAACAACGTTCTATTTGCTTTGCTACAACAGACCCCTCTTTCTCCACACTTGTCTCCAATACTTACAGGCAGGGCAACACTTCCCTAAAACAACCTTATTATATAGACATAATAGAGATTCATATATATATACACACACACACACATTACATATATATATATATATAGAAAATTACATATATAAGAACAAAATAATATAATTGCATGGCAGAATATCTTCGAAATGAAAACAAGTGAACCCATTTTCATATTTGGGAATAACAAAAAATTATTAAAGGCAAATGGCATAGTTAAGGTTTGTGCATTATCAAACACACAAATACAAGTGCATGGTAGAAAACCCTGTAATTGTGAACCAGTGAAACCCATTCCACGTATGGTAGTAACAATAAAGTAAAAAAAGCATTTCGTAGACAGAACTATTGTGCATGGAAGAACAGAATAATACATAAACAATTACATATATATACATAAACTATTACATACATATACAAATACAAATACATATATATACATATATATATATAAACATATATATAAACATATGTATGTGTGTGTGTGTGTGTGTGTATATAGTTTGCTTTTATTTAATATTCATTTTGACAGTTTGCAATTCAATGCTTGGTTTTTATGAACAGTTTGTAATGCAAACATCTTTAATGTGCATGAATAGTTTGTTTTTATTGAATATATGCATGTTGACAGTTTTTATTATTTGAATTGAAATGACTTAGAGCAAATCTACTTAGTGAGACATGAACAAACATTGGTTAAACATTGTCAAAACAAAAAACAATGCAGGTGCAAGCATAGTGAGGTAGAAAACCTCAATTGAAAGACAAAGGGAGCTTTCTTGAGTGTAGAGTCGAACAATGAATCATGGAGAGCCCAACATAAATATATAAAACATATTTCATAGTAACAATCACATAAAGAATTGCATATATATACATATACAAATATATATATATATATACACAAATACATATATATTTCCATATATATATGTATGGAAGTATGTCTATGTATTATTTTGTTCTTTCATGCACAATATATATATATATACAAATACATATATAAGAATAGAATAATATAATTGTATGGTAGAATATCTTCAAAATGAAAACAAGTGAATCCATTTTCATTTTTGGGAATAACAAACAAATATTAAAGACAAATTGCAAAGTTAAAGTTTATGGATTGTCAAAGAGAGAAATACAAGTGCATGGCAGAAAAACTTGTAATTTTGAACTAGTGAAACCCTTTCCATGTATGCTAGTAACAACCAAATAAAAAAAGTGTTTTGCAGACAAAACTATTGTGCATGGAAGAACAAAATAATACGATTGCATCCCAGAATATCTTTGAAATAAAAACCAGTCATACCATTTTCATATAAATGAATAACATGAGAATATTATAAGCAAATTGCAGAGTTAAAGTCTATGCAATGAGCAAGACACGAATGCAAGTGCATGGCAGAAACCCTTGAAATAATAAACATTAAAACCCTATAAATATTTCCTAGGTAACAGTCAAATATATTGTAACCATTTCTGTATTTTGGAATAGCAAACAAATATAAAAAGCAAAGTGTAGAGTTAAAGTTTGTGCAATGATGAACACACAAATACAAGTGCATGGCAGAAAAACATTCAAACCCTTTCCATATTTTGTCGAACAAGTCTACTAGTAATTAAAAACCATTTAAACTAGTCAAACCCATTTCACATTTCGTATAAGGAAGCAAATACAAAAAGCACAATGTAGAGTAAACGTCGTGCAATGAAGAACAAAAGATTAGGAGTGCATGGACGAGTGTAGAGGAAAAGAAAACCAGTTAAACCCTCCCTCATTTCATTTTATTAATCTTTCTGAAAGACAAAATTTTGCAACGAAATTTTTTGAAAAAAAAGTACATAGCAGAATACCATCGTATTTGAGGACACTGGTATAGGCTGAGTGATATTAGAAACCTCACCTAAAAGAGAATAGGGAGCTCTTGACAATGCAGAGCCGAACGAAGAAGCGTGAAGAGTTGAACAATGAAGTGTGGAGAACCGAACCAGTATCGGTGCAAAATCGAATGAACACTCGATAATATTTGCAAACAAAAAGAATGAGAGTGAGCGGGATATGCGAGAATGTGGAGCATTGAATGAATCTTGATCTCTGAATTACGCACCCGACAGTCTGAGTAATTGTGAAGGGATGTGTAAGGCAAGTTGGTCAGTGGAGGTAACGAAGGAGGCGACGAGCGATTAATGCTCTAAACTGTTTGTTTAGGGTGGCGAGGTTGTCGTGGATACACGACCATCTGATCCAATGTAAGGAGATGTGTTCGCCAATTAAGGAGGCAGATGGGCTCCACTTTCGGGTGGAGGGCAAAATGGGCTCGTTTTGGACAAGTCAAAGTAAATAGTGCTTGACAAGTGGTGGGGTGCTTGATTTAAAAATATATATATATATTAGACCCGATGCACAAATGGCAGGGTGACGTGATGGGCAAATTTTTAAATTTTTTTCCTCCAAAATTGAAGTGCCCTACTTTGAGCCCCTCTCCCCTTATTTGAAAATCTTTTCGTTGTAATATTTTTCTTACTCTCAATTAATATATTTTTATTGCAAGGCCTTTCCTACAATCACAACACAGCAGTAGCTAAAATATTCTGTGGACATAAAAACTCAAAATTAAATCTTGGATTCCTGACAAAAACCTTCACCGTGACCTTAAATCGCATTAAATTAAATCCTCACATTATATAGGCAATAAATCATGGCCATACGGAACCATTACTGGGAATAAATGATAATATGCTTGGAGAACTATTTTTTCCGTTTTATGGTGATTTCACCACTGAAGCCAACCACTTCATTTTTCTACTGCACACGCAATCGGAGGCCTTTACTTGCGTCTACTGGCAGATCGAAACCATTATCAAGGTACATTTTTTTAATCACTTCATTTTGTCCGATTCAATCTGACGCACGTTACAAGCATTTATTCACTTTTTTCCAGTACAAATGGCTTCCAAAATGGTGGTCTGTAGATATTTCCTTGGCCGTATTTTAAAAAACTGTATTTAACACAATTAAGGCAATTCTAATGTCAATCTGGGAGATTTTTAGATGATCTTTTGAACCTACGGCATGCATGGCGGAGCCCAATCGGAAGAGTGATATTTCGCCACCGATTATAGAAAAAGCAAGTTGATATACACTTTTTATCAGCTCCCCTCCAAAGGGTTTTCACCCAAGTGTTCTCCAAAGCCCTCTCCAACCAAGTATACAGCATAGAGCTGTCTCGTTTGGTGTATTAAGTTGTTAGGGAGGTAGCAAAGCCATATATGAATGTTATTAGAGCATGGAGGCAATTAAAATTCAAATACAAGACAATTAAAAAAATCATAATAAATCTTCCAAAATGTCCTAAAGATTTGTCATTAAGATCAAATACCTCTAATAGAGATAGCAGCAATAGCAAGTTGCATATGCATCCAAAGTCATAAAACTGAGTTATATCCTTTTGAATGAATCATCTTAATATTTTATACTGCACGTCCAACCTGAATCCCAAAATGCTTCTTTAAGTAATATCACTCTTCATTGTTGATGGTTTGAACTATTAAATTTTTATCTTGTACAAGGTATATGGAAAATTTTGCCGAGAAATGGAATTGCAGGGAACGAGGAAACAATATTGCTTTAAATAAATGGCAAAAGCTCTAAAATAAAAGGAAGTTCTATTGGTAGGTTTTTACCTGGTAGATTGACTAACTCAGATTATTTTAGTTCACTTAAGAAAAATAAGCAATCAAACAAGTTGTAAAATTAAGGTCATATAATTAAATATTGTACTTTGGATTCTTAATAAGAAGTATCTAAATAAATAATGCCAACAATTGTTTACGTACAAAAAAAACTATAAGTTATGCTTATATTTAAATATCTAAATTGATATATCTCGAGATAGATAAACTAATTCCTGTTGAGTGATGATAATAATCACTCCGGAGTGCAGCAATTAAGCGACTGTCAGTGCGGTGTTTATAAGCTTTACTCCCTCCCAATGCTCGCGTGAAGCATTTGCACACTAACCTACCAACAACGAAGTGAATGATATTCCAATGCACATGTACATCCCCAAAATGATCGCCGGAAATCACTGACAAGCAGGTTGCGGTTTGGTGATTCATTTAAATTTCTTAAATTATGGCCCTCGAATTCAGCGCTTTGGTGTATTGGCAATCTTTAAGATCAAAATAAATTATTTGGTTACTTTGAATTTAAAATGTCAGGCATTGCGAGGCCTTACTAAAGCTGGTAATTTGGAAGCCAGTGAATTTATTATAGAAGTCTGTTTTTTCCTGAGACTAGTACATTAATAGGGATCAATATTTAGCTTTTGATCTCCTTACACAATTGTTTAGGATATTTTTTATTTTTTATTTTTAAGAAAAATATATTAATTAAGGAGTCATAAAATATTAATTAAGGGTATTTTTAGATTTTATGATATATAGATTTTTATTGTTTTTATTAATTCTTATATTTTTATAGAAATAATTAGATTATATAAATTTTGGTATTTCTATCTTTTTTAAACATGTAGACTATAATATAATGAGCAAGTATATATCTATTGCAAATTTCATGCTTCTTTCTTTGTGGATGGTGTAATCAAGAAACATACCATCATCCTTATCAATTGTGTTAAACTAATTAAGTTAAATACACACACTCTCACTCTCTCTAATGTAACTATATTTTATGAAATCAAATTGTTGTATACTCAAAATAATGCCTATTTTACTATAGTGACTTAGAATTTGCATAGGATTTGTACTAAATTAAAGGATAAGTTCACAAATGTAGGATGAGTTTATAGTCATGGATTCATTCTTTGAGTATATATTTGTGCTTTTTCTAGTGGATAATTCTTCTCTAATCTTCTTGAAGATCTGAAGATTGACGATATTTAAAAATGCCTTATAGGGATGTAATTTGGTCACAAGGAGACAAGTTATCCAAGATCAAACTCTAGAAAGTGTAGAAAAATTGAAGACAACAACCAAGGACCTTAGAATGTAGATTCCTTACACATTTTAGTGCACCAAATCTAAATGTTTCAATATTGATTTTTTTCATTAACGATCTAGAATGATAGGATTCTAAATGATGCTTGATATGTGTGGAAGAATGACACTAAATGTCTTTAAATATTGGTGTTGATGTTCATAATTATAAATTTACATTGTTATGAAGACCAAGCATGGGAAACTTGTGAATGTGGGATGCGGTTCATAGAGTAACATTCAAGATTAAGAAGTCGATTGTTTATGTGATTCTCAATGAGCTCACAAAAACACTTTACTAAGAAAAGGGAGAGCGAACTGAAGAAAAAAAATGACTAATCTAAGTAAGCAATCAAAGACCATTCATTAGATGAGATGATGAGATGACTACTTTTACACTCAAAGTGTGTATGACAACTATCTATTGATCTATAACTTAAACATTTATAACCAAATAAGAGAATAATTCAATTAATAATTTAGAAGAAATAAAATAATTGTAAATCCATAGGGGAGAGGGGCCCAAAGTAGGGCGGGTCAACTTTGAACGTCCACGTGGCAGTGCAAATGGACCAAAAAAATTTAAAACAAGAGAATAATTCAATTAATAATGTAGAAGAAAGAAAATTATTGTAAATCCATAGGGGAGAGGGGCCCAAAGTAGGGTAGGTCAACTTTGGAGGTCCACGTGGCAGTCCACATGGACCAAAAAAAATTAAAAAATTGTTTGCCACGTTACCTTGCCACTTGTGCATCGGGCCTACTATTTTTTTTTAAATCGAGCACCTTGCCACCTGTCAAGCACCATTTACTCTAACCTATCCAAAACGGGCCCATTTTTCCCTCCGCCCGAAAGTGGATCCCATACGCCTCCTTAATCGGTGAACACATCTATGTATAGTAGATTGGACGGTTGTGTGTCCATGACAGCCTCACCACCCTCAACAAATAGTTTAGAGCATTAATGTCTCATTGCCTCCTTTGTTACCTCCACTAACCAACTTTCCTTACGTGTCCCTTCGCATTTACTCAAACTGTCATGCACATAATTCAGAGATCAAGGTTCATTCAATGCTCCACATTCTCACATATCCCGATCACTCTTATTCCTTTTCTTTGCAAACATTCTCGAGTGTTCATTTAGTTTTGCACTGAAACTAGTTTGGCTCTCCATGCTTCATTGTTTGGCTCTTCACGCTTCTCCGTTCGACTCTACACTCTCGAGAGCTCCCTTTCTCTTTCAAGCGAGGTTTCTAACCTCACTTAGCCTGTACTAGTGTCTTCGAATACGACAGTATTCTGCCATGCACTGCAGAAATTTTCATGCATAAATTTTCATTGCGAAATTTTGTCTTTCAGAAAGATTAATAAAATGAAATGTGTGGAGGGTTTAACTAGTTTTATTTTCATCTAAAATTGACCATGCACTCCTAATCTTATGTTCTCCATTGCACGATGTTTACTCTGCATTGTGCTTTTTGTATTTGCTTCCTTATACAAAATATGAAATGGTTTTGACTGGTTTAAATGGTTTTTCATTACTATTAGACTTGTTCAACGAAATATGGAAAGGGTTTGAATGGTTTTCGGCCATGCACTTGTGTTTGTGTGTTCGTCATTGCACAAACTTTTAACTCTACACTTTTCTTTTTACATTTGTTTGTTATCCCAGAATATGGAAATGGTTACAATATATTTGCTTGTTACTAGGAAATATTCATAAGGTATTAATGTTTATCATTTCAAGGGTTTCTTCCATACACTTACATTCGTGTCTTGCTCATTGCACAAAATTTAACTCTGCAATTTGCTTATACTATTCTCATGTTATTCTGAAATATGAAAATGGTATATGACTGGTTTTCATTTCAAATATATTTTGGCATGTTTATGTATTATTTTGTTCTTCCATTAACAATAGAGTTATGTCTGCAAAATGCGTTTTTTATTTGATTGTTACTAGCATACATGGAAAGGGTTTCACTGGTTCAAAATTATAGGGTTTTATGCCATGCACTTGTATTCCTCTCTTTGAAAATGCACAAAATTTAACTCTGCAATTTACCTTTAATGAATGTTTTCTATTCCCAAATATGAAAATTGATTCACTTGTTTTCATTTCGAATATATTATACCATGCAATTATATTATTTTGTTCTTATATATGTGTCTATATATATATGTGTGTGTGTGTGTGTGTATAATTGTGCATGGAAGAACAGAATAATACATAAACATATTTCCATACTGAACCATAGATTTTATGAAGTGTGAAATGCTATGTCTCTTTTGCTCAATTAAGGTCTTTCACCTATAATGGAAAGAGATAGATCCCACACAAAAAATATAGGTGGTTCACTCAAACTAATGCAATTATGATGAAATTATGACTAATTGGTAAAATTGATTGATTAATGAATGGAAACTAAGGAAATATGAAGTGTTTGAAAACACATTATGTAATGCAAAAATAGCTAGAAATGAAAGTAAACCACAACAAAAATGAATGAAACTGAAGAAGTGCACCTATAAAAATTTTGGAGACTTGAAATGACTTTTGAAATGTTGTTGATCTTGATTTTTAGGCCTGGTGGGACTCATTTGCCATTCTCCAGGGCGAATTAATCCCAGATCTGTGAAACTATTTCAGAGCCTGCTTCAGACAAATGGGTATCCAAAAATGCAAAAAACCAAAATCAAGCCTGGAAGTGGGACTCATTCGCCACCCATGCGAATGGGTGGCGAATGAGTCCACTTTTGAATTTCTGAAGATTCAAAGGTGGAAACAGGAGCCTTCAGTCTGCACTTTCTGCCTCTCTAGGTGTCTAGTTCTAAAACTGTCAAATTCGGGCCTGAAGGTGACTTTTTTTTGTTATTTTTCCTTATCCAATGAAGAGATGACTTGAACAACTTTTCAATTCAATCTTCAATAATTTCTAAGCCTCCAAGATGCCTAAATCTACAAACACACAAGACAAGAAAGAGAAATATTGAATGTTAAGGCATGGGGGTTTGCCTTGGTCAAGCCTCTTTTAGGTAATTAAACCATAATGATGAAACAAAGTAATAAAACATGCAACAATGGAATAAAACCCTTTCCTTGATGATTGATCTTGATTTGTTACAGAAATAGATGAGTATTCTACCCTTGAATGTCTTTGGAAGCTTTCTTGATGACTTGAAATGATGAAACCCTAGATTGCTTGACTTGGTAAAGAAGATAGATGATGAAATGAATGATGAGAGATGTGTGAATGAGTTAAGAGATGTAAATTAGGGTTTAGAGACTTGATTTATAGGCAATTCACCTTATTTTCTTGTAACTTGGATCCTTAAGGCCCACATGAAAGAATAATAAACTTAAATTCTAGTTTTTCCCGCTCAAAAGTCAAAAATGGTCCAAATGGGACTCAATCGCCACCTTGAGTGAATCAGTCCCACCTAACAGGAATTCATTCACCACAGATGGCGAATTACTCCCAGAGGGGCCCATTTTCCAGCTGGGTTGTTGGGGAATGAGGAAATGAGGTTTATATTCAATGATTTTATTGAGTATTTGATCAAATTATGCCTCGAGATGCATAATATGGGGCAATAGGGGCCTATTAATGATGATGTAAAGGTAAAGTAGGGCTTGGGACATAGAATTCAATGTGACAGTGTGAATAAATACACTTTACAACACTAAAATAAGGTCCACTCAGCCTAGGAAGGCACCACATCCAATGTGAATGTGTAGGACACACTACAACACTAGATTAATTTTTAAGTTTAATTCAAAAGCCTTCTAGATTGATGTGATAATGTCATTGAACACATTTTATAATGTTGAATTAATGGAAAATGGGTTCATTAAGTCTAGAAAAGCGCGAAAGTCTTTTACAACACTTTGCAACACCTTTACAAGACATTGTTAAATGCATTTGAAAGGGTCCAAGACCTAGTGTGCATGTGAAAAACACCTCACAACACCAAATCAAGGCCTCATTAAGTCTAATTTATCATCAATTATTCCCCAAATCAAGCAAGTTGTCTCTTTTCTATGGTACACATACATATATATATATGTAATTGTTTATGTGATTGTTACTACGAAATATGTTTAATTTATTTATGTTCAGATCTCCATGATTCATTGTTCGGCTCTACACTCAAGAAAGCTCCCTTTGTATTTCAATTGAGGTTTTCTACCTCACTACGCATGTACCATTGTCTTTTGTTATTACAATGTTTAACCAATGTTTGTTCATGTCTCACTAAACAGATCTTCTCTAAGCCATTTCAATTCAAATAATAAAATTGAACAAACTGACAACATGCATATATTGAATAAAAACAAATTGTTCATGCACATTACAAACAATTACAGTACAAAGTGTCAACAATTGCATTACAAACTATTCATAAAAACCAAGCATTGAATTCCAAACTATCAAGATGCATATTAAAGAAAAGCAAACTGTATATATATATATATATATATATATATATATATATATATATATATATATATATATATATATGTATATATGTATGTGTATATATATATATATATATGTATATATATATGTATATGTATATATGTATATGTATATATATGTATGTATGTATATATGTGTGTGTGTATACATACATGTATATATATACATATATATACATGTATATATATACACATATACATATACACACACACATATATATATATGTTGTGTGTGTATTTATATATATATGTATATATGTATATATGTATATGTATATATGTATATGTATATATGTATATATGATATATATATGTGTGTGTGTGTATATATATATGTATATATGTATATATGTATATATATATGTATATGTATGTATATATATGTATATATGTATATATATATGTATATATCTATATATATCTATATATACATATACATGTATGTATATATATATATATATACATATACATGTATATACATATATGTATGTATATATATATATACATATACATGTATATATGTATACAAGTGCATTGCAGAAAACCCTATAATTGTGAACTAGTGAATCCCATTCCATGTTTAACCATTGCATGGCAGAAAGCCCTCTAATTGTCTATATAATAAGGTTGTTGTTTTAGGGAAGTGTTGCCTACAAGTATTGGAGACAAGTGTGGAGAAATAGGGGTCTGATGTAGCAAAGCGCAGAGAACACTGTTGTAGAAAACTAATGCACTAAGCTTGAATGAGTTGAACCAAACAAAAAGCAGGAATTCAAATCGGGTTTTACATTCAGGGTAAAACATATGATTCTATTCATGCTTCTTGTTTGGGTTCGACTCATTCAATTAGGTGTATTGCACAAGAGGGAATGTGTTGCTGAGCAAGCAATAGATGTATATAATTACTACCTTTCCCCACCCTAAATGACCAGTTTAGAGCAGTAATCACTTGTCGTCTCCTTCTTTACCTCCACTGGGAAACTTGCCTTATGTATCCCTCCGCACTTACTCGGACTGTCAAGCACATAATTTGCAGATCAAGGTTCATTCAATGCTCCAAATTCTCTCATATCCTGCTCATTGCCATTCCTTTTGTTTGCAAACATTATGGAGTGTTTGTTTGGTTACACAACCATACATGTTTGGCTCTCCATGACTCATTGTTGGGCTACGCATGCTTCATTGTTCGGCTCTGCACTCTCCAAAGCTCCCTTTCTCTTTCAGGTATTTTTTTACCTCACTAGGCCTGCACCAGTGCCAATATATATTAAAAATAACAAATACATATGAATATACATATACATACATACATACATACATACATATATATACATATACATATACATATACATATACATATACATATACATATACATATACATATACATATATATGTATGTATATGAATACTTACATATATAAATACATACATACTTACATACATATATAATGTGTATGTATGTATGTATTCATATATTTATATATGTATATGCATTTATGTTTATATATATATATATATATAATGTTGTGTATGTATGTATGTATGTATGTATCCATGTATTTATATGTGCATATTTATATCTATTCATATATATTTATATATATGTATGTATATATATAAATATACATACATACATACATACATACATACATACATACATACATACATACATATTCCAATCTCTTGTATGATATGCATATGTTTTCCATGAATCTATAAATATTTGGGGTTTCACAATGATGCTATTCACATTGGGTTTTTCATTTAAAATATTTAATCCATGGAATGCAAATATGTTTTATGCGATGTCAATGTTTGTCACAATAACCTATAACTCAATATGTGGGGTTTCAAGGTACACTATTTATGAATGTCAAGACATTTTAGTTCAATTTCAGGGTTTTTTTAATTCTATATGCCTGGGAATATATATCACTTGTATGCATTGTCAATGTTTGTCACCCACCACCCTGTAACTCAATATTTGGGGTTTGAACTTGCACTGTTTATGGATGTCAATTCATTTTAGTTCCATAGATTGTGATTGTTACACCCAATCTTCTTTAAGTGCTAAACATGTTGGTATATATGTATAACTCATGTACAAATGTTCAATTTGATTGTTCAATTGCATTCTTCAATTCGATGGTTCAATTTGATTGTTCAATTGCATTGTTCAATTTGATTGATCAATTTGATTGATCAATTGGATTGTTCAATTGGATTGTTCAATTGGATTGATCAATTGGATTGTTCAATTGGATTGATCAATTAGATTGTTCAATTGCATTGTTATAATTTAGTGTTCTATTGCATTATTCTATTGGATTGTTCAATTGGATTGTTCTATTCGATTGATCAATTGGAATGTTCAATTTTATTGTTTAATTGGATTGTTCATGGTTCAATTTGATTGTTCAATTGCATTGTTAAAATTTATTGTTCTATTGCATTGTTCTATTGGATTGTTCAATTGGATTGTTCTATTCAATTGATCAATTGGATTGTTCTATTCAATTGATCAATTGGATTGTTCAATTTGATATTTCAATTTGATTGTTCAATTAGAATGTCATATATCTCATGTATATTCATTAAGAGTTATTCATTTCATTCTTTTAGACATACATGTTGGTATATTCGGCTAACGCTTGTTGTAAATTTGTGTCTTGTTCAATCTTCTTCGATGGTGTACAATATCAATTCACTATTGGCTTGGTGATAGTGAATTGCATTTCAAAGGTAAACACTCAAGGATACTATACTTTCTTATTTTAAGTTAAACACTTTCCTTACTACATTTTTCTTATTAATGACTATTTTCATAAATGTTTGTAGGATTGAGTTGGAGAAATTCACCATACCATTGGTCATATCCAATTCATAGAGGTGAGGTTTTTAACCTCACTAAAGTTGTACCATTGTCTCATGTCACTCCCTTTTCTTTCTTCTTATCACTTATTTATTTTGTTATGGGTTTGTTGTGTTACTTAAGTTGAAGGTTATTATTTATTTTGTTGTTGATTTTGAACATAATATTTAAAGTGTTTATGTGATTATCCATAGATTGAAGGTTCTCCTATGTTATAGGTGCATCGACAATGTGCTCCATGATGTTTATGGCCCGTCTAGGGTGTTTATGAACACTTCCAATATTTGTGTTCATAAACACACTCAATTTGTCAAGGAAATATATGGTTCTCTTCATGCATCATTGTGACTTTAACGAGTTTAATCTTTTCATTTAATTTCTATCTATACATACACTATAACTTTCAATCTATATATCAATGTATGTATCTATATATCTATTATCCAGATGTATATATATATATGTACATGGCATATATATGTATCTATATGTAGATACATAGATACATACATGCATACATACATACATATATATATACATATACATATGCATAACTGTGACTACAATGGGTTTAATCTTTTCATTTAATTTCTATCTATACCTACCCTATAACTTTTAATCTATATATCAATGTATGTATCTATGTATATATCTATATATCTATTTATTTGTGTATATATATATGTACATGGCATATATATATCAATCTATATGTAGATACATACATACATACACACACACATATATATATATATACACATACATATACATATACATATATATGTAGATATATATATGTGTGTGTGTATACATATATACATATATATGTAGATATATATATACATATACATATATATAGATATAGATATATATTGTGAACGCTTCGACCTAGACTTGTTCAAACATGGACAAACAAACAAACATTAGTCCTCAAACAGGTTTAAACCAAACATTCCCTATGAAATTCATTCAAGCATAAGAATAAGAAAACAACATAAAATTTCATGTAAAGGCTAATGAAATATCATTCGAATGCTCAAACCTGCATCCCATAGGGGAATTGGTACTTCTTTGATGTGGAAAGAAGCCCTTTCCCAATTCCTTGATAAGCTTGATGATGATTGATTACTCCTTGATGAAAAATGTCAATAACCTAACTATGGATGATGAATTCTATGATGACTTGGACGAAAATGTGAATGAACTTGCATAAACTTGTGGATAATAACCTTGCATCAAAATCTGGATCCCAAATCAATAGAGAAGGCCTCTATTTATAATGGAGAAGGATGTAGTTGTGAAGAATAGGAAGAATGTGGGATTAAAGAAGGGACCAATGGCATTGTGCCACTTGTCAACATGCTAATGAAGGAGAGTGGAGCACATTTTGAACAATGTGCATGTTAAATGCATGTAGGTGGAATTTGAAATTGAAGAAGTGACTTGTGTAAGAGGGGATGTAAGAGGAATTAATGCCAAGTTGGCTCAAGGAGAGGACATGTAAGAGCCTTTAATGCCAAGCTGGAGGACAAAAGTCCTTTGGGAGGGAGAATTCAAATAAGTGGAATATTCCAAGAATATGCCATATTTGAATGGAAATAGGAGGAATTAGTAAATCAAATAAATTGATTTACATGTGCAACTTGCAAAAGCTAGAGGAATGGAAGATTAGTGTTAGGAGTTAATTAATTTATGATTAATTAACTTAGATTGAACTTAGTTGATTGTGACATTTAACTTAAATATTTGGATTTATTTAAATTAAATGAAAGGATAAAGAACATTAGTAATTTATTTAAATAAATTTGATTTATTCAATTAAATGAGGAACATTAGGATTTAATTAAATAAAGTTGATTTATTTAATCAAAGGAGCAATTTTGATGAATTAATTAAATAAATATTATTCAATTAATTGGTTAGTAAAGAAATGATCAAGGAAGAATCGAAGTTAGTGAATCAGAATCGAGTGCATGATATCAATCAGGATATTTTGAGTGTCTACATTTTGCCCCTCTTTGAAGCAATGTACATGTTGCATTAGTTCAAAGAATAACCTTGCCAAGATCAAAATTCAAAAAAAATCTAATCTTTTCGGATGCCCCAACGAAAAAGAAGTATACTAGTACACTACCCCCTCAAGAGATCAAACAAAAATTTTGATATGAGGGTCGATCTCACGACAACGAGGTTCAAGATGGACATATGGATGGTTATGATGATGATGCAAATGAGATGGTTTTAAGATGCTTAGAATAACCAATCTATATTATGGTGCAATGATGGAAATGCAATGCATGTGAAATGATTGGTGTTTCCTATTATATGTGATATGCAATATGTTGACGGTTTGTGGATGCAGGATGGATGCATTAGTGATGTTTGGTTGATTGCCATGGTACCATGTCAGTACGGAGAGAAGAAAGAAGAAATGAGATGATTACAAGAGGATCCAACAAGTCCATGATCTGCGAGACTTTATTACAGATGACAACAAATGATTTTGATGTATTGCTTATTAGAGATTGGGATTTTAAAAGAGCTTACTTACCTTATGTTTGATAACACACGTAGGCACGATACATCAAGGTATAAAGAACCAGGATGGCATTGTACCTAGTGTGATGTACTTTGACTCAACAATTAGATAGGAGTATCCTTGTTCACACCTAGCATACAAAATCCTATTTAGAATGTAGTTCATATATTTTAAACGTCTCGAACCAAAACATAGAAAGGCAAGCCTTCCTATGTGGTCAACAAGACACCTAAAACACCCTCCTTAAGAACCAAACATAACACGCATGACCAAAGTTATATTACAATAATATCCAACAAGCACAATAGATAGAAAGATAATGATTAATGCCCCATTCCTTTCTCTAAATCATTTTGATTAGACATCATCAAGAGGTCATTGGAATGAATGCAATAAGATAAATCAACAAGACAAGGACCAAGTAAACAAACAAGCTAATGTTCTTCATACTTCTAGCCAGGACTAAACTATGATGATGCTTGATGTTGATGTCCATTATAGGAAGGATGCATCTTAGGACATGATGTTATTAGATGATTTGGAATTGACTGGATGACGAGCTATTAATACCAAGAGTTGACCAACCTATTTACCTACTGACCTAGACTTGAGACCTTTGACATTTGAGTTTTCACTCTTGATCTGCTAGACTTGTTTCTGATTGTTTCACCAAAGGTTGGGGGTGATGATCATTTATTATGAGTAGATGTTTATTGTGGGTGAATGTGAAACGAGATGGATGAATTTTTTTCAAATATTTGGATGTTTTTGGTATTTTTCGAGATGTTTTACAAATGTTTTAATTTTCCAAATTTCCAATGTTTTTTGTGTTTTATGAGATTTTGACCAAGAACCTAACCTAAAGACCTATCCTAGGGGCCTTGGGGGTTGATCAAAGATTAGCCTTGCCTACGTTATACACGCAAAGACCATGTAATTCGACTGACACAGACTCGTGTATTGATGAGATATGAAGAAATGGATTGCTAGTTTATTGTGACAAACTCCTAAAGGACTGACCTAATGTGTCTTGGGGGCACATCGATGATGGCCTTGCCTACGTTTAGAGCTCAGAGACCCATAGTTTGACAAGACAACTCTATTTTTTGACTTTTCTTGACTTTTTGACCTATTTTTTCTAATTTTTGACATGTATTGAATGTTTTTTTATTTTTTGATTTTATGATGTTTTTGCTTCTTTTTTTTTTATTTTATGAATGTTTTTGGATTTTCTAATTTTAAGGAAGACTTCAAGAATATACATGAATCTGATCCAAAGTAAGAATGTGCCCCTATTGTGGTGTGATAGACTACTCCTATATAGGCAGGACAAACCGACCTTAGGAATGGGTCGAGTAGTATTAAGAGGGATCATGATACAAACACATGATCAAGCTATGATGCAGACGCGGATGGGTGATGAATGGAGACATGGAAGTGTGATGGATGAATGATGCAGAACAAGCCACATATACCATGGTAGATGGAAAGTGCGTATTTACACGAGGTGTCTGTTTGCCATGTTTTCACCAAGGTACTTGCCCAAAGGGCTACCGAAGTGGTTTTCACTAGAGGATGATTTTTTTTCTTTACTATTTTCATTCCTTTTACTGATTTTTTTGGATTTTTATATTTTTTGTATTTTTGGATTTATACCTTGCAAGTTTAGGCATAAAATTTTTTGAGATGGGAGTTGTTGATAGGCTCCTGCAGAGGTTCACCTTCTAGTGTTGATAACTGATACACTCCTGATTTGTAGCTCATTGTGATGATGAAGGGTCCCAACCAGTTGAGTTCAAACTTTCCATTGCTATCTCGATTTGGTACATTTTTCTAATTCTCCTTCGATACAAGCTCTCTGACTTGAAAGGTCTGACTCCTAATTTTATTCTTGTAGCTTTGCTTGAGACAGTTTTGGTAGACTTACAAATGATTCAGAGCATCTATACGCCACTCATCTAGTAGTTCTAGCTCATTCAATTGTGACACCTGATATTCTTCATCAGTGATGAGATTCTGCAATGATATTCTTAAGGATGGGAGTTCGATCTCAATGGGAAGGATGGCTTCCGATTCATAGACTAGGGAGAAAGGGGTTGCACTTGTTGGTGTGTGGATCATACTTGTTTGGTAAGCCCATAAGGCGAGGTTCAACTGTAAGTGCCAGCCATGACCAGTGTCATTGACTATTTTCTTTAGGATTTTCAAAATGGTTTTATTGGTAGCCTCAACTTGGTCGTTTCCTTGGGGGTAGTATGGAGTAGAAAAGTGATGTTGGATTTTGAACTTTTGGCATAGGTCTTGAACATCCTAGCTTTTGAAAGGTGTCTCGTTATATGAGATAATGGCTTGAGGGACACCGTAGCAGAAAATTAGGTAATTCAGGATGAACTTGGAAATCTTCTTTCCTATAATATAGGTCATGGGAATGGCCTCTACCCACTTTGTGAAGTACTCCATGGTGGTGATAATGAACTTATGTCCACTAAACGAGGTGGGAGTGATTTTACCAATGAGATCAAGCCCCCATTGTGAAAAGGGCCAAGGTGTAATGATTAGGTGGAGCTCCTACGCTAGTGCATGGATGAGGTCCCCATGTTGTTGACACTGGATACATCTTCAGACATAGTCGTGAGCTTCCCTCTCCATCATAGGCTAGTAGTAACCAGTCCTCAGCAGTTTCTTAGCCAAGGTCATACCACTCAAATGTGACCCACAAATGCCATTGTGTAGCTCAATTAAAGCAGTCAAATCTTTTTCATCATTTAGGCATCATAAAAGGGTTCCCTCGATACTCCTACGGTATAGGGTGTCTCCTAAGATAACAAAGTGGGATGATTTGTTGACAAATGTTCTTTTAAGGTTCAGGGTGATATCAGCAAGGACTCCTATTCTTAAGTAGGTGTATATGTCATGATAGCAAGGATCACCAAGACCAATGATTTCACACACAAATTCAGACTCTAGTACCTTGAATGCTTGTACAAGAAGTTGCTCTACAAGGAATTCTTGATTTGGGACATTGCATGGGATATCTCGTAGTGATCCAATTGTGGCCATAGCATCTATTGCTCTGTTGTTTGCTCTTGGTATTTGTTCAAACATGATGTCAATGAAGAATTCTTTGAGGCTTTCCACTAGTTTTTTGTATGGGGTTAATCTATCAGCTTTCATTTGGTATTCATCATTGACCTGGTTGATGATAAGCTGCGAGTCTCCATAGACCTTGAGTGTCATGATTTGCCATTGTACTACAATTTTGAGTCTTATAACAAGAGCCTCATATTCTATAATGTTATTTGTACAAGGAAAAGATAGCTTGTATTACTTTGGTATGAAATCTCCTTCTGGCGTAATGAAGAAGACTCCAGCTCCTAACCCATGCTATGTGTAGGATCCATCAAAATATACTTTCTAGTGATCTGCTACACTTATGTTAAAGATGGACTCATCGGGGAACTCTGATACAAGTGGATTCTCTGAATATATCGGTGCCTGTACTAGTTGGTCTGTAATTACTTGTCCTTTAATGGCCTTCCACTCTACATACTCAATGTTGTACTCTGTTAGGATCATGACCCATTTAGCTATTTGCCCTGTGAGCGTTGCTTTGGAAAGTAAATACTTGAGAGGGTCTATCTTGGCAATGAGTTTTATCTGGTGTGCTAACATATAGTGTCTGAACTTCTGTGTTGCGAACACCACTTCTAGACAAGCCTTTTCAATGAATGTGTAATTCAGCTTATGTCCCACCATGGTTCTATTGATGTAGTAAATAGCTCTCTCTTTCCCATTTTCATCATGTTGTGCTAAGAGAGTGCCAAGGGCTACCGTTGTTGTTGATATATACATGATCAATGGCTTGCCTAGAATTGGTGGCATAAGGACTAGTGGCGTGAGCAAGTACTCCTTGATTTTATTGAAAGCCTGGTCACATTTCTCATCCCTTTTGTATGATACCCCCTTGTAGAGTAGATGAGAATATGGGATAGCGTTATCTGCTAACTGTGTTATAAACCGATAGATGGATTGGAGTCTTCCCTGCAAACCCCTTAACTACTTCAATGTTCTTGGTGCCTCCATCTCAAAAATGGCTTTGACTTTGGTGGGGTCTATCTTGATTCCCTTCATGGATACAATGTACCCTAGAAGCTTGTCTGATTGTACACCGAAGACACACTTTTTTGGATTGAGCCTAACCTTGTATTCTTCCAGCCTGTCGAAGATGGAGCTTAGTGTTGTTATGTGATCCCAACACTTCTTTGATTTGGCCAATATGTCATCCACATAGTCTTCCATGGTTTTGTGAATCATGTCGTGAAAGATCAATGCCATAGCTCTTTGATAAGTAGCTCCTGCATTCTTCAACCCAAATGGCATCATGTTACAACAATATGTCCTCCATGGACAAGTGAAAGTTGTCTTGTGTTGGTCATCCTTAGCTATCATGATTTGATTGTACCCTGAGAATCCGTCCATTAGTGATAGAATTTCATGCCCCACTGTCATATCCACAATCATATCTATGTTTGGGAGAGGGAAATCATCCTTGGGGCATGCTTTGTTAAGGTCTCTGAAGTCTGTGCAAATGCGAATGCCCCCAACAAGCTTTGAAATAGGTACAATATTTGAAACCAACTCTCGATAATCAATTGGCCATATGAAGTCAACATCAAGGAGCTTCTATAATACCATCTTAACCAATAATGTTATTTGTGGATGCATCTTCCTCAGTTTTTGTCTTACTAGTTTTGCTTCTAGGTAGACGGCTACATGGTGAACCACAACTTCTGGATCAAGGCCAGGCATGTTAGCATAGGTCCATGCAAATTTTACCTTTCTTTCTCTTAGAAAAGCATCTAGGAGTTCATGTTCTTCTGTCAAAAGTGATTCTTCATAGAATGTGATATGTGTTGTTTCCTCGATCCCTAGATTGACTGGATTGCACTTTTCTGCTAAGACCACTGACTTCTCCTGATGAATAGCACTAAGGGGAAGATTGAATCCCTCATCCTCTGGTGCCTTAGAGAGGTTTTCACCATTGTAAATGTCCTTTGTTTTTACTATTTTTGGGTTAGAGAGTGCCACAGTGTGGTTTTCACTCAAAGACCTAGATATTATTCTTAAATTTTCACTTTTGTGACTGAGGGATTCAATCGTCTCCCCATAGTAGGAATGTGTGTCTAGCGCAATGTCAAACACAACTTTGTGATCTCCACATGGTAGAGTATCCTACAGTCCCATGAATTCTGAGAGAGCCTCATCATTTTTTAACGTGTCTAAAACTGGTGGTCCTCATTGGTCATAATCGATGAGTTGGGGGTAGACAAGTTTTAGCTCATTGGTCTGGCTACTTGGTTCAAAAGATAGGATACTAATCATGAGAAGGGAGGACTCCTCGAATAGCATAGGTAGGTTTGTGATGGGGTCTTTGTCACACACATTGGTTATATCAAAGGTATAGTTGTCTAAAGGAAAACCTATAGATATCGGTAATTGAGGAGGAGCTTTGACTTTTCTAACCAGGGCACCTTTGCCAAGTATGATTATTTTCGGAGGGGTACATCCAAGGCCAAGATTTCTTATACGCTTATCATGAATGATAGGTTCTATAAGACCATTATCATTCTGCCCAAGTTTCTTATTTTTTTTGTAGCCCATGGTAGTCCTTTGTTGCTATCATCCATGGGAAGATCAGGCACAGGCCTTTCATCTTGATATATCAAATTAGATATGTCCTTTTCATCTACCGTTTCCCAGCTTAGGTCTCCCCAACATCTGAATCTGGAGGGGTCTGCTTTAAAGGTTTGAGATGGGGTGTCAATCGATTGGTGTTGCCCATGAGACCAAGGATATTGAGGTAACTCTCCTATTACAAAGGCACTCTTTTTCATTTTGTAGTCCCCACACCCATTGTCTTGGATAATGACTTAGATATCAGAGATGTCTATAATGGTGGGTGTCTTTGTCTTAGAAGTCGAGGTGAGGGTGGACAAGTCTACATATGGAATCATAAGGCCTTCATCATTCTTTGGGACTTGAGGGATCTTGTAGTACTTGGATTTCAGATTCTTGCAATAATAAAATGGCTCAGGATCACCATGGATTGTGACCTCTTGATTTTGATAGGGAAACTTGACACATTGATGGAAGGTAGATGCAATAGCTTGCATTCCATGGATCCATGGGCACCCAGGAGGATATTGTAAGGTAATTCAAGATCAAGGACCTGGCATGTAGTTTCCATGATAGTTGGCCCTACTTGAATAGGGAGTTGAATGGTGTCTTGAGACACTCTTTCTTGATCATCATATGCCCTGATTGTAATACCTTTACCTTTTTCAATGACGTCCTCGAAGAATCCAAGATTCTTTATTAGCTTGAGGGTACAAATATTCAGACCTGCACCCCATTCACCAAGACTCTTTTGACTTTATTCTTATGGACCAAAACTTTGAGATGGAGTGCACGGTTATGAGATGGTTGCATTGGGAAGTCCTGATCAAAAAATATTAGGAGATGTGGTGTGGTGATGTGTCCAACCATAGCTTGGAACTGGTCTACATCAAAATCTGTGGGGACGGAGGATGTGGATAATGCCTCTTCTAGGATCTTCCTATGTGTAGGTGAGATTTTCAGCAACTCCATGATGGAGATCTGGGCAGGGGTTCTTTTTAGCTAGTCCAAGACATTATAACCATTGGGAATAGATTTTGGATTAGAGGCCGGTGCTTTGGGTGGTTGTGATGGTCCAGAAATGGTAACTCTACCACCACGTGTGGTGACTCCACAATCGGCTTTGGCTCCCTTGACGTTGACAACAGTGACCCATTCATCTAAGGACACAACAACATGATCGTAAACATGGTTTACACTATTATACTTTGTTTTTCCATTGTTGTTCCCTTTTAATGTGATCTGGCATCGGATTCATGTATATCTTAAGGTCCTGATTTCCTGCAGGTTGTTCAACGTTTATGGTTTTGTCATCGATAAGGTCTTCTATCAAATTTTTCAGTCGCATGCAACTAGCCATCGTATGTCCCTTGATTTTATGCAAATCACAAAGGTGATTTTCATTATACCATGGTGGTTTCACTTGGGGCTCTTGATAATTCTCATAAATGGGAATTTTAATGAGATTCTCCTATACCAATTTTTTCATAACAAATTCGATTGATTCCCCAAGGGGTGTGTATTTTCGTTTGGGGGGATACTTGTTCCATGGGGGTGGTTCCCCTTGATTATTTAGATTATTGACCACTTGATTGTTGGGTTGTTATGATACTGCATTGGCATGTGCATTGTTTTGGTTATTGATTTGCGGTTGTTGATATGATTGTGTGTTTTTCCTTAGGGAACTGATAACAACTTTGACATCAACCACACCATCGTTAGTAACATTCTTGTTCTTTTCCCATGTGCAAGGTTTTTCCTTATAACTAGTTGATGGATGAATGTCTTGATAAGTAGGTGTCCCCCCTTGTGCAATAAGGGCTTTTTCGATGTTGAGCGCCTTGGGGATCAATTGGTCATATGTGGTGATGCATTGCATTTTCAAATGGAAGGACAACGTTCCTTCAAGATTAGCGATGATAGTACAGATTTGTTGTTCTTCTAGCATAGTCCACTTGCTCCTATTGGCCTTGGATCACCATCCTTGTAAGAATGATGTGAATGTTTCCCCCTTAGCTTGTTTGAGAGCAGATAGTTCTTCTAGACTCACATCCATGCCTATGTTGAATGCGTAGTTTTGTATGACTGTGTCCACAATTTCTTGGAACTTTTTGATTCCAGGAGGAAGGTGGGAGAACCATTCCATTGTTGGTCCAGCCAAACTTTGAGGGAATAGTTGCATTAGATAAGAATCGTCATATGCAACTTCCATACAATGTACCTGGAATTCCCTGATGTGATCTTCAGGATTACCCGTCCCACGATATTTGTCAAATTTAGGGATTTCAAATCCTTTTGGGAATGGAACCATCACAATGCTTTTGTCGAATGGATAAGGGCACAAATTCCCTTGGGTTTTTGTTGTTTTTCCAGATTGGAGTTCTAACACTTGTTGTGAGAGTAACTTGATTTGTGCAGACACATCATTTTGTAGATCAGGTGGTGGGATGAATGTCTTTTGGAGTGGTTTGATTGCTTGAGTGATAGGTGTGGTGTTTTGCATGTTTGTGGGAGGTTTCTACAAGCTTTGTTGTGTAATCAACCCTTGTTGGTATGCATGTAATTGTTGTTGTGCCAACAACGCTTGTTGTTGGTCTTGTTGTTGTTGTGCCAACAATGCTTGTTGTTGGGCTAGTTGTTGATCTACTTCTTGTTGCGCTTGGTATTGTTGCAAAGCTTTTTGATAGGCTTGTTGTTGAACTACTTGTTTTTGTGCTTGGTATTGTGCTTGCGCTTGAGCTTGTTGGGCTTGATACTGAGCTTGTGCCTGAACTTGAGCTTGTTGGGTGGCCTGGGCAGTTTGTGCGGCTTGTGCGACTTATGCTGCTTGGGCAACTTGAGCAGCTTGTTGTTGCAATAGAGCTTGAGCTTGCGCTTGAGCAACTTGTTGTGCCTATGCTTGTTGAGCAGCTTGTGTGGCTTGTTGAGCCTGAAACTGCTGAAATGCTTTTTGATAGGCTTGTTGAGTTGCTTGTGATGTGATGCTATATTGGTTTGCCATGTTTGGTCTCAATGGTGGAGGTGGAGGATTCATAATAGTGTGAGATGTTGTGATGAGAGTTTGTTGAGGTGGATGTTGGGGTGTCGTTTGGGTGATGATAGGGGGTTATGTGATAGATGGTGCGGTTGTTATGCTAGGTCCTTGGGAGACCATATTTATAGATGGTGCAACAATTGATTGTGTTGTTTGGATTGGTGCCACCTGGTGTTGCAATATCGGTGGGATGATAAGAGGATTTGGTATGTTGATTTGATTCATGATTGGAGGATTATTTTGATTTTGTTGATTGAGGATTGGTAAAGGGGGTTTCCTTAAACCAAGAATTGTTGTGGATGTTAATGGTAGAGGGGGAAATGGTGGAAAGATGGGTGGTGTGTTTCCTTGAGAAAATGATGATGAGGGATCAAATATTCCCCCTAGTCCAAATAGTCCTCCTTCTCCTTGTGAATTCATAGGGAGAGAGACTTGCATGTTAAGGAAACATACCGGTGATGCAGAGAAAGTGGATGGATTGTTGGTGTCATGAAAGATGAGCGAAATATATGGGTGTTTCAGATCTTGAGGAATGGATTGACCCAAGATGGTGTTTGCATCCAAGTCTTGGTTATTTACAAGGGGATGTGTTTGAAGAGCATGAATCAATGAACTCCCTTTGGTAACTATGGGTTGACTTGAAGGATGCGATGTTGTTGGTTGCGAGATGGGTTGAATGATGCTTTGGAAGAAAGGTGTGAATGAGACCGGTGGCATAATCCCAAGAGGCTTCTCCACAATACTGCTTACATCATAATCAAAATGGATTTTAGCCCCTTCCTTTGTCAATTCTAACATGTATTGTGAAGGATTAAGTCTCATCATTGTGTTAACAATTTTGTGGTTTTTCAGGATTTTGGACGATTTCCATGATTTCATCTTGAGTCATTCCTAAGACATTGTTGGTGATATCCTCCACTTGGAAATCTCCCTCTTGAAGATCTTGTGGTAGTTGAGGAAGGTTGAGTGGGGGATTGTTAGATCCAATGGGGTTGATTTCGGGTTCAGTTTGACTTAGGTCACTTGAAGTGGATGTTTCTTTCTTTGTTTCCATGTTCTTCTTGTGTTGAGATCTAGTTTGGACCATAAAATAATGATCAAATTTTAAGAATAAGGGATGGTGAACCTCTAATTCCTTAGGTTGGTCTAACTTTAGGTACAAAAAAGAAAATCCAAGATGTTAAGGATCAAAGGGTGGTGATGAGATAAATGAAAGATGGATGATGTGAATGATTGAACTCTTTTAAGGAACCTTGGAGGGATACTATACTTTAGGACTTTTGGATTTTATTTGGTTTGATTTGGATTTGATTTTGATTTTGATTTTGGATAATGAACTCATAAACTCCAAGAGGTTAGATGTTGTCTTGGAATAAACTTGTCCACAAGGTGATGATTTAACTAAGTGTATGAAGAAGGATTCATCTACACACACTTAGTCAAACAAGGTGATTTTTATTTGATTTAAAGGATTTTCCAAAAGTCTAGTATGAAGGATTTTTCCAATATTTCTAAGAGTTGTTTGTGAGATGGGTTTTGATTGATGTTTGGGAGATGGCTAAAAGTGTTAATTTTCATCCTAAGTGAACTTAGATGGACTTTTTCTTACAAGACCTAGGTATTGAAGAACATGCTATACTTCTATGTGAGAAACTCAAAATGTTGAAAAAGACTTGGATTTTGACAATAATAGAACAAATACAAATTGGGATTGTCTTTTGATGCACATTTGTAAAAGTTATAGACCAATCTTTCCCTAACTTCGTAAAGCATAGATTGACGTTTCTTGAGATTCCTTGGACTAAGACGTTTGTTTCAATTGATGGACTTTGGTTTTGTGATTTTGATCTTGTGGGAAATCATTTGAGAAAACACATGTGTGGGGTTCAATTTGTCTTTTATCTTTGCTTGATGGATTATTTTTACCACAAACACTTTCTTTCTTAGCTTTTGAACTAAATGTCTATGTCTCAATTTCTTTTCATACCACAAGGTCCATTATGTGGAAATCAAGAGAATCAAGGCAATAGTCCCCTAATGTTGACTTTAGAGAGAAAATTGAGATATAAACCCAAATACTTATAAGCCTCTAAGGATGAAATCCCTAGTGACAAGTAGTAGCACTTGGATTTTTCAAAGGTATTTTCTCTTTCTAAAGGTTTGAAATTTGATGACCTTGTTGAATGTTTGTTTTCAATATTTAGGATCCGAGCAATGTGTTTCAATGACTCAAAGATTACACAACCCTAGAATGGAAAATAAAATATTTGTTGAATTCCCACTTGGATAAATCTAGCTGCACTTTTTCAGAGTGGATGATTAGAAGCTTGACCACATTGTCTCCCCTCCATGACACTCACTTCTTCGGGTCAACCAAGCTTTAGTTCTCATGAATCTCCCATGAAAAAATTTTCATCTCTACAAAGAATCACAAATATGTGGGATGGCTCTAGAGGTCTGACCTCTTGACACCAACAAATATTGGGATTTTGGATTCTAAACAAAGGTTCATAGTAAGGGCATCCAGTTTAGTGGGTGTAATGATAAACTCCTTGTGAGAGATCTCCCAACCCTTAGAACAAGGGCTTTATGCATCATAAAGACACTAGGGGAGATTTATCATGCACCACTTCCCATTGTTTACAATTTTCATTGCAACCACAAATTTATATAGCAATTTGGAAGAGCTTGGCTTATGCTCGTTACCGCTTGGGTCATTCCCTTGGGGTGAGTAATTTTTCCCACCAAGGCAGGCCCTCTAAAGATAAAAAAAAGTGAGTAAGTACATCCATATTTTGATCAATCTTTGTTTACATGAACAAAGAGAGAACACACGCAATGTATTTACTCACACTAGCAAGATTTGTTCAATTTTAAAACCCAATTTTGAAATGTGGAGGCAATCTTTTAGACAACCTAATATCACCAAAATGCTTTTGATTCTCAAGATCACCATGAAGCGCGAGAGAAGTGCATTCGCATTTTGATGGTATTAGTTTGTAAAAAAGATTACAAAACAAGATAATCACATGTTCAGTTTAAATCCTTGAAGACAATAGCGAGTTCTTTTTAAAGCACCAAACTTGAGTGTGATTGTTCAATTTTAAAAACCCAAAATAAAATCTAGTGAGTTTCTAAGGTTCTTTTTAACCAACTTTGAGAAAAAGAAAGCCTTTGTATGTTCTTTTTAAAACCCAAAAAGAAGTGGGCTGTCCTAAAATAGAAAACAATACCAGGATTGAAAGCCCTTGGCTATTATGATAAGCATTTAAAAATGGTTTTTCCAAGTTCAATGTCCACTTTTCCAATTTAAAATATGCCTTTCATTTGATTCCCATGTGAGAGCAACCATCGTTTATGCCAACCTGCAAACATCATTAGTAGTTTTAGATATGTCTTTGACAACGTATAAAGTATTTGCAAAACAAAAAGATATAGATCAATCCCCCTGAATTTTAAATTTCTACAAATAAAGGTGTATGCGCTAAAACAAAGAGCAGATGTGTTAAAATATCCTATATACACGTTGAAACAGGAGGTCAATTCATTGGTCTGGGCTATGGATGCACTATAACAGGGCTTTGACACACCAAAAGTCACCACCAATGCGCTGAAACCGACAGTGGATGCGCTACACTAGAATTCATGAACGAACCTATTGACGAAACTTGTGAGAAAAAATATTAAAAACGGGGCTATGCCCCACGGTGGGCGCCAAAATGTGAATGATTCAGCATAGACTTGTTCAAACATGGACAAACAAACAATCATTAGTCCTCAAATAGGTTTAAACCAAACATTCCCTATGAAATTCATTCAAGCATAAGAATAAGAAAACAACATAAAATATCATGTAAAAACTAATGAAATCTCATTCGAATGCTCAAACCAGCATCCCATAGGGGAATTG
Organism: Sequoia sempervirens; assembly: GCA_007258455.2. Lineage (NCBI taxonomy): Eukaryota > Viridiplantae > Streptophyta > Pinopsida > Cupressales > Cupressaceae > Sequoia > Sequoia sempervirens. The sequence continues at coordinate 140,818 of VDFB02000141.1, read as the reverse complement.
GTGCTTCTTTGATGTGGAAAGAATCCCTTTCCCAATTCCTTGATAAGCTTGATGATGATTGATTGCTCCTTGATGAAAAATGCCAATAACCTAACTATGGATGATGAATTCTATGACGACTTGGATGAAAATGTGAATGAACTTGCATAAACTTGTGGATACTAACCTTGCATCAAAATCTGGATCCCAAATCAATAGAGAATGCCTCTATTTATAATGGAGAAGGATGTAGTTGTGAAGAATAGGAAGAAAGTGGGATTAAAGAAGGGACCAATGGCATTGTGCCACTTGCCAACATGCTAATGAAGGAGAGTGGAGCACATTTTGAACAATGTGCATGTTAAATGCATGTAGGTGGAATTTGAATTTGAAGAAGTGACTTGTATAAGAGGGGATGTAAGAGGAATTAATGCCAAGTTTTCCAAGGAGAGGACATGTAAGAGCCTTTAATGCCAAGTTGGAGGACAAAAGTCCTTTGGGAGGGAGAATTCAAATAAGTGGAATATTCCAAGAATATGCCATATTTGAATGGAAATAAGAGGAATCAGTAAATCAAATAAATTGATTTACATATGTAACTTGCAAAAGCTAGAGGAATGGAAGATTAGTGTTAGGAGTTAATTAATTTATGATTAATTAACTTAGATTGAACTTAGTTGATTGTGACATTTAATTTAAATATTTGGATTTATTTAAATCAAATGAGAGGATAAAGAGCATTAGTAATTTAATTAAATAAATTTGATTTATTCAATTAAATGAGGAACATTAGGATTTAATTAAATAAAGTTGATATATATTTAATCAAAGAAAGAACATTAGGAGTTAAATAAATAAAGTTGATTTATTTAATGAAAGAGAGAACATTAGGACTTAATTAAATAAAGTTAATTTATTTAATCAAAGGAGCAATTTTGATGAATTAATTAAATAAAGACTATTCAATTAATTGGTTAGTTAAGAAATAATTAAGGAAGAATCGAAGTTAGTGAATCAGAATCGATTGCATGATATCAATCAGAATATTTTGAGTGTCTATATATATATATATAATATGTATATATATTTATACATATATGTGTATATATGTATATATATTTACATATATATACACACACACACATATATGTATATGTGTGTATATATATATATGTATATATATATACACATATTTATATACATATATATATAAATATATATATATTTATATACATATATATATATATATATACACATATATATACATATATATACACATGTATATACATATATATATAGTTCAATTTGATTGTTCAATTGCATTGTACATATATATACATGTAGATACACTTAGATATATATATATATGTAGATACATATATATACATGTAGATACACTTAGATATATATATTTAGATACATATATACACATGTAGATACACATTGATATATATGTAGATACATATACATACATGTGGATACACATTGATATATATATATATACATACATATATACATAGATACAAATTTATATATATATAGTTCAATTTGATTGTTCAATTGCATTGTACATATATATAGATGTAGATACACTTTGATATATATGTAGATACATATATATACCTGTAGATACACATTGATATATATGTACATACATATATTTATATACATGTACATAGACATTTATATATATGTACATACATATTGACATATACATACATGTGCATTCGTATGCACATTGATATATATGTGCATACAAAGTGACATAGACATACATCTAAATATAAATGAACATAGATACATATGTACATCCTTATGCACATACATATATATGTGCATATGTATGCACATATAAGCACTACATATATCCTCGAAATGAAAACCGGTCAAACCATTTTCATATTTCGGGGATTTTGAAAATGAAGGTGAAATTGTAGCTTAAAACTTGTAAAACTATGAGACTGTAGATCTAATTAAGTGTTATTTGTTACAATTCTTTGTGTATGATTATCTGTTTAGATCAATTTTACCAATTGTAGAAAGAGACTAAATATTCTAGAAGAATGAGACAAGAAGATAGAAGTGACACAACATATACGTGGATAAACCCTTTTGAGAAAAAACTCCACCAGAATCAATAGTGCTTGTATTATTCAACCTTAGAAAAAGATTACAATAACACTGTATCAATCCTTGATTGATATCCTTCCTTTGCCTTCAACAATCCTTCTTCACAACCTGCAAAAAACTATCATAGAACTCTCATCCACTTACTACAATTTAATAGACAATTAATGAGCATGTAAACCCCTAAGAGTTGTCAAATACAAGAGCATAAAGCTCCTCTCAAAAATCTACGCCTAGATTGTGCAAGTAGAGTTCCACTGTGTAATCTAAAGTCAAACCAAAGTCCTCAATTTAGGCACCCCAAACTGAACACTTAACTAAACTCTAGTCAAGAAAATATCTTGTAAGCATCACCTCAAAGTTGGCACCCAATAATGGGCCCACTTAACCAAGCCTTGTAAATATCTTCTCATGCAAAAGGTGTTAACTCAAATATGCCAACTTGGGTGCCCAAGGTGGGTCCAAGTCAATCTTAGTTAACTAAAACATATCTCTCCACCAATTCATGCAAACATTATGCATGATTGATCATCCCCACTTAACTAAAAGTATCCACCTATTATCTGTCATGCAACTGAAGTCATTAGTCAGGAAACTGAAGTCAACTGAATTCAACTAGCATTCAACTCAAACTAACTACATGCAACTGAAGATAACTGAACCATAACTAAACTGAACTAAACTAAACTGAACTGAATTGAACTGAACTGATACTAAACTGAACTTAACTTAACTCCACTCATGTAAATATCAATCCCTAATTTGTAGGAACAAAAAACATGCATTACTGAAGTGTTATCAATCCTCCAAACAGTTAACTTAAGCAAGGTGGGTTCCACCTTCCATGTGAGCGCCCCATGTGCTCCTATTTTGTAGAAGCTCTTCTTGGATGCCCCCACATGTTCCTATCATTTAGGAATAATTACAAATGTCAATTTACATGTTCGTTTCATTTGAATTTAATCTCTTTCTAATCCTAGTGTTGGAAAACACTTTCCAAGGACTTAGGAGATACATGAAATATGTTTAGGATTGCAATTAAATGGCATCCTATTCCAAACAAGGATAACAAACAAATATTATAACCAAATTGTAGATTTAATTTTTTTGCAATGATGAACATAATAATAGGGGAGAGCTAGAATCATATAGGTCAAATAGGT